>PVJA010053228.1:0-12059 GCA_004027025.1 Myocastor coypus
AAAGAAAGGGGAAAAGAAAAAAAAAGTAATGTGGATTTAGAAAGGTTAATGTTTAATTGTTTGATCAATCTTATATACCTATATGTATTAATCTAAACTGATCTGATGATGAAAATATGTAATATAACCATTGTTAAATTTAAACAATAAAAAATTGGAAAAAAAAGAAATAGGAGTGTGTAGAGAGTTCATGAACAAAAATCAAAGTACACAGGAAGTACTTTAAGTAATCAACAAATAGGATCTCATCTTCTTCAGAAGTTTCTGCATATGAGAGGAAATTACCAACAAAGTGAAAGACAACCCAAAATTTAGGAAAGTAAACTTAGCCATTTGTCACTGAAAGAACTATCTAGAATGTATAAAGTACTGAAAGAAAATTCAGGTCCCCCACATTCAAAGACCAAATCCAAACATGGTCATTTGAAAGAAATTCACACTTCTCAGAGGATCAAATAGAAATGGAAAATAAATTCATGAAAAAACTTTCCATAGCACTGTATATTGAAGAAAAGTAAATTAAGACAATATTGCAATACTGTCTTACTCCAAAAAGAATGGGTATCATAAAGAAATAAACTAGTGACGAATTCTACAGAAACCGTGTGGTAAAAGAACCCTTCTCCACTGTTGGTAGGAATGTAGACTGCTAAAATCACTATGGAAGTCAGTATGTAGATTCCTGAAAAAGCTAGGATTCGAGGTCCCATTGAACATGATATAACCATTTTGGACATTTTTCCAAAAGAACTGAATGCATCAATACATAGTGATATGTGTGCACCCATGTTTATAGCAGCACAATTTGTCATAGCCAAATCTTGGAGAAAAACATAATGTCCATCTCTGGAGCAATGGATATAAAATGTGTGGTCTTTGTTTTTACAGTGGAATATCAGCTATAAAGAAAGACAAAGTTGAAGTCTTTTTAAGTAAATGCCACTGCTTAACGAAGGCAAAAAATTCATGAAGGGGCAGCCCCACTGAAGCCAAAATCCTGTCATGGTCAGACCAATTGGAAGATACTCCTGATATGCTATATATTCCAGAAAGGCTTTGTGCAAAAGAAAGTATATGGCTGCTGAATCAAAGGTTGAGAGGAAAAAGGAGAACGTTCTTGCTATGTTCACAAACCAGTTGCTGCGAGCAAGAATGGAGGTACACAGACAGGTGCACAAGCTTTGAAAAATGCCTAGATACTACCCTACTGAAGATGTGCTCCAATAGCTCTGAACAACTTCAAGAAACCCTTCGGTCAGCATGCGAGGTCACTTTGAGCTAGCATCACTCCTGGCACCATGTTGATCATTCTCACGTGTATTGTTATATGTTACTCTTTTTCCACGGTTTTATTATTTGTTTTTGCTTTTGTTTCTATTATTACTCTTTAAAATAAAATAAAATGTAGAGTAAAAGCAATATTTTTCTTTATGCTAGTATTCTTATAGATGTATAAAATTTAAAAGGATTTCAATGATTGGATCTGCATATTCTAGAATTTACTGTTTCGTTTGTCGTAACCTTTATGAACTGAGGATGACACTATGTTACATGACCATAGTAAACTTCAAATTTTGCTGTAGTATCTCAACGAGTAAATTTATAATGAATGTGGTTCTCAATAAACTCTGCACTGTATCATCCCTTTTGTCTTCCTGAACAAAATTCTTCTTGTGAGTATGAGAATGAAGCGAGTCTCCATGGATGGGGCAGGTTTTAGATCATGAAACTTTTGGGCTAGGGAAGAGCCTTAATGAATGAATGACAAAGGAAATAAAGACATGATATATATGAAAGAACTGGCTTGATAAAGGAAGATATATGTTCTACAGAAAGATTTGGAGATGCAACAGTATGATAGCTATTTTGAGCCATTTAGAAGCGTGAAAGTCAATTTGATATTTTATACATAGGGAGTGGAGTTGTGGAATAATGAAAATGTGTATGACTAAAATGATGGAGAACAATGGGAACACATTTATTTATAACGCTAAATTTAACCATTGTATTTTTCTTGAAAAGAATTGAGAACCTGAGAGAAGATATAAATTGTCCAATGTTGCCCAGGCAGTTTACAGTATAGGTGGGTACAGAAGTATAGATTTCTGTGATAGCTCAGTATATTTTCTACTACATTCTGGAAGTGATAAAGTGAGAGCACAAGTTGCAAATTCAGAGATTGCATGTGTATGTAAATACACAATTAATCCATTAATATGAATATCTTACTAGCAGATGTTCAAGTGCAACTCCTGATGGTTTCATTGGTGACAACTCCTTTGGCATGAATACTTTCATAAAGAGCATGACCACAGAGCACTATGTTCCTTTGCAAACAAGAAGAACCTTTCTACTGTGCTCCCTGTGCATGGCCCAGCTGGGAAGATGATTAAGTTTAGACATTAGGTAGAAATGATCAAGTACCTCTCACCATCTGCTCAGTGGTATTCATTAATTTTCAAATGCTGCCCTGGTTAGAATCCTTCTGTTTTAACAGATAAATAGTCTATTATTTGGCTGCTCAGTGTAGTGAATTTGCAATGGCCTTCATAGTCCATCATATTTTTACATCAGTCTAGGGATATACAGTGGTTTTGCAGATGTCACATTGATGGAAAAATCCACATTGGAGTGACAAGATAACTCTCCAGGACTAAATTTCAGCATCACGATTGATATCTTTTAAATGAAGGAAACCAGAGCTAGTTCACATGTGCCCTGGAAACTCCAGAGAAGTTGTGCCTTTTAACTTGCTCTGTTATCCTTCTGTCGTTAAGTTATTCTATTTTTTTTGAGTTTCAATTTTTTTATTGTTTAAATTTAACAATGGTTGTATTACATATTTTCATCATCAGATCAGTTTAGATTAATACATATAGGTATATAAGATTGATCATGCATACTGCTGATTATTTTACAGTTTATGTACCTAGACTCTCCCTCTACCTTTCTCTCTGTCCACCTGGGCTCAGTAGAAATGTGTTCAGCTGTGTTCTTTAAAGGGGGGCATTAGTAGTTTGGTGAACAGTCCTCGCAAATGACAATTATCTTCTTGATGACAGCAACTTTCCCAGGGATCTGTTATTGGTGCTTCCATATTTGTTCCAAGAACTAAATTGGAATGACTTTTTACATAATTGCTCTTTGATCTTTCAATATTTCCTGCTTCTGGACAACAAGGGTGTAATAAGTCTGACATAAAAATCTTTCATAAGCTTACCCGGGTTTGACAGTGGTCAGCTACCGGCCTGTACATTTGCAGCTGCCTGTCAACACATTCTTTTTGTCCCTCTTTCCTACTTGACTGCTGCTTTAAAGATTGCCCTTTCTCAAATTTGTATGTTTGTTACAGATATAGAGCTCTTTCAATGTTAAACTGATTAAATTAATCCTGCAGCATTGATTATGCAAAAAGAATCTTTTTATATAAATATATTTTATTCATTTTAATGAGAAAAATAAAATAGCAGTGAAACAGTTTCAAGAAACGTTAGTAGGACAGTTACAATGTATTACTTATTGTAACTGTCCAAAATTAAACTTTCTAGATGCCTTTATTCTATAATGAAACCCATGGTTATATAAATATCTATCACTATACGAATTTGTGCAAGGAAGTAATTCTTACCCTAATTCACTATATTAAACT
This sequence comes from Myocastor coypus, assembly GCA_004027025.1. NCBI lineage: Eukaryota > Metazoa > Chordata > Mammalia > Rodentia > Myocastoridae > Myocastor > Myocastor coypus. The sequence goes on from PVJA010053228.1 coordinate 3,650, forward strand.
TAACAGTAAGAAAGCTCTCCTTTGTATTAGCTGGGATATCTTCAGTTTTAAGTATCAGATACACTTGGGAATGCATAAGAAAGAAGTATTATTATTGCCAAGACAAAGTCCCAGAAGATAACTGGATGAACTCTTGTTTTCCTACCTTTCAAATGAAATCAGTGGTCACATTTGTGTAGTAGAATTCTGTACAGGTTTAAATGAGATGTTTCAAAATATGTGGTATTTTATTTCATTATGTTAATATTACCTTTATGAATATAGAAACATCAAACTAGAACTGAAAAACTTCGTTGCAGTAACATCTATTCTCACAATGATAATATTAAGTTCATCCAACTTTGTATAGCAGGTAAGAAGTTGAGTGAAGAAGATGCAGGGTAAAGAAATCTACACAGAAAAAGGGAATAAAGCCTGTTCTACATCAATTGAGATGATCATGTGGTTTTGGATTTAGTTCTAGTGATAAAGTGTGTTATATTTATAAATTTTTTTGTGTTGCATTCATCCCTGTGATGAATTTTACCTGATCATGGTGTATAATCTTCTTAATGATTTGCTGCACGCTATTTCCTAGGACTTTAGTGAGGATTTTTGCATCTATGTTTATGAGGGCAATTTGCCTGTAGTTCTTTTTGTAGTTGCATCTTTCTCTGGTTTTGGAATCAGTATAATACTTGCCTCCAGGAATGGTTTTGGGAGGATTGTTTCCTTTTTAATTTCATTGAAGAATATGAGAAGTATTGGGATAATATGTTCTGTAAATTTCTTGAAGAATTCAGCAGTGTGTCCATCAGGACTTGAACTTTTCTTTGTCTGTAGGTTTTTTTATTACATTTTGTATTTCAGTGGCTGTTACTGGGTTAGTGAGAGTTCTTATATCTTCTTGACTGAGTTTTAATAAATAGTACCTTTCCAGTAATTTGTCCATTTCATCTATGTCTTAAATTCTATGACAGCAAAGATTCTCAAACTAGCTATTAATGATCTTCTAAATCTCTACTGCATCCATGGTAATTTTTCCCTTTTCAGTCTTTATTGCTTGAATTTCAATTTTTTTCTTTCCTCTTTTTGATGAGGTTAGCTAGGAGCTGATCAATTTAATTTAATCTTTTGAAGAATAAGCTTTTCGATTCATTAATTCTTTGTATTGTTTTCATCTCAATTGAATTAATTCCTGCTCTAATCTTTATAATTTTCTCCTGTATTTAGTCTTTGGATTTGATTTGCTCTTCCTTTTCTAGACAATTGAAGTACAGCATTAGGTTATTTATTTGTTTCTGTTCTGTTTTCTTATTGTGGATGTTCAGAGTTATAAATTTCTCTTTATGAACTGCTTTCATTGAATCCCATTAATTCCTATAAGTTGTTTTTGAATTTTTGTTAAACTGTACATATTGTTTAATTTTGTTTGTCATCCATGGGTTGCTAAAGAGAGTGTTGTTTAATATTAATGTATTTATGAGATTTTTGTGTTTTGTTTTGTGATTTATTTCCAGTGTCATTGCACTGTGGTCAGATAATATGCATGGGATAATTTCTGTTTTGTTGCTTGCACTTAAGCCTGACCTATGGACCAATATGTGGGCTATTTTAGAAAATGACCCATGTACAGCTAAAAAAAAAGTGTATTCAGAAGTGGCTGTGTGGAACACTCTGTCCATGTCCACTAAGTCCATTTGTTCAAAGTTCTGGTTCAATTTTGCAACTTCTTTGCAAATATTTTTTCTCTTTCACCTATCCTTTTGTGATAAGAGGCTGCTAACATCTTGTGGCATTATATACAAGATTTTTCATATCGATTAAGATTTTTCTTATATAGCTGGGTAGTCCCATGTTAGGTTTGTACATATTTATATGTATTACCTCTTCCTCTTGAAATTTTCCCCTAACCAGTATGTAATGGCCTCCTTTATTTCGTTTGATCATTCTTGGCTTGAAGTTGAGGCTATCTGCAAACACGACTGCTATCCCTGCTTTTTTCTGAGGTGCTGGGGCATGTAGTATTGCTTTACATCCTTTGACTTTCGGCCTATGAATTTCTTTATGAGTTAAGTGTGTTTTTGTATACAGTATATTGCCAGATTTTTTTCCTAATCCACTGTGCCAGTTTATTTCTTTTAATTCATAAATTGAGTCCATTTACATCTATGGTTATAATTCAGACATATTGACTTATGATTGACATGTTATTTGCCTGCTGTTTTTCACCGTTTTTCTTCTGTGTTTAAGTGATTGCCCTGTTTGGTGTATTGTTTCCATTCTCACTCATGGAGTTCCAATCATTTTGGCCCCTCTCTAGAATATCTTTAGTAGTGTATATAGATTTGGCTTTGTCACCATCAAATTCTTTAGTTTATCTTTGTCATGGACGTATTTCACTTCTCTATTAAACTTGAAAGAGTTTTGCAGAGTATAGCAGTTTAGGATGGAATTTGTTTTTGTGGAAGACTTGAAGAACTGTGCTCCACACTCTCCTTGACTTCATGTTTTGTGAAGAGAAATCTTCCATTATTCTGATGGGTTTTCCTTTAAATGAGATCTGTCTTTTCTTTATCCCGTTTAAGCATATATATATATATATATATATATATATATATATATATATATATATTTGTGCTGTATTTCTGGGATCTTGACTATTATACGTGTGGGTGTGTTTTTAATTAGGTTGATATTATTTTGGAGTTCTATATGATTCAGTTACTGTATGTCAGAATATTTCCCCATAGTTTGGAAGTTTTCTATTACTTCTGCCCATATTCTTTTTAAATCATTCGTATCGACTCCTTGTTTCTCATTGATGCCAATTAGTCTCACACCGTTCATCTTTGCATCGTCGTGCTGATGTTGATTATTTTTTTCCTACATCCTGGTTGTTTTAAAGAAATCCTTTCTTACCTTTTCACTAGCTGCCACAGTGTCTTCAAGATGTGAAACACTATCTTCAGTTTCATTCAGATAGTTTTTCCAGCTTGTCATCAAGGTTTTAACTTCCACTGTATGTCTTTGAGTCTACTTCATGAGATTTATTTCTTTCCTTTATTGCTCATTCAACGATTCCATCATGTTTCTAATCCGTAATTTTTTCTGCTTCTTCTTTAGATGCAGTTATTAATTCATTATAGTTATCCTTTTTTTTTATTTCAGAGACTGTTGCTGACCTGACTTTCTTTCTACCTCTCTTAAGTTGTTCCTTTACTTCAGATGCTCTTAATTCAGAAATTTATTTTTTATTTCGAAGATTATTTCTGATTGGATTTCCTCTGTACATTTTTGCAGTTATTTCTTTACTTCAGATATTAGAGTTGTGAGATTCCCATTTCCTTCTATGCTAGTGGCTCTTACATTTTTTTCAGTGGGTGCTCTGGGCCTGAGATTGCATTTTGCTTCTTCTCTTTGTCACTTTGTGTAGCAATTTCCCCTGACCACTGATGTAGAGCTTTGGTGCCGTTAAACCCTTAATACTTACCAGAATTCTTCCTCAAGAGAGATCATATGGTTAGGGCAGTTATAGGTTTGTATTTGCAGAACTACAGTTAGAAACACTGATAATGGGTCGTAATATTTTATTTATTTATTTATTTATTTATTTATTTAATGTGTTTATTTTTTAGGGAAATATCTACAGGGCTTCAGTGTGTCACTACTAGATTGGACTCATAGAGATCCACCTTTTTACAGCCTTCTAAGAGGTAGGATTACAGGCATGTGCTACCATACCCATTCTAGATACTGATATATATCAGTTGACAAACGTTTGTAACTAATGGTTTTGTGTTTTAGACAGTAAGAGCAATCCTTGTGTCTGTGTAGCTAAGCAGATAATAAATGAGAAATTTATATTTAATTTAATTCCCCTACATTCTGTCTGACCACCTCTCGTTGATGTCGCTGGGGTCTTCCAGTCAGACTAGTTCACCCAGTTGCCTGTTGAGCCCTCTGTAGATCAAGAGAAAAAGACAGAGGACACTGTCATAGATCCAGGTCTAGCCAAGTGTCTCAGCTTACTAGATGTGGATCTACCAAGTTTGAAACTTATCCAGATATGCCTAGCTTGGGTCCTGTTGATGTGGTCAGCTTCTTTTTGCTGCAGGCTGTGGGAATGGATCCCATACAGGCCTGGTCTAGAGAGGATATGGCAGGTGCAGAGCAGATCTCTCACACATTGCAGGCTTGGGCTCGGTCTGGAGCAGATTCAGTAGGCCCCAGGCAGGACTTGTGACACATGCTGAGTCTCGGTTGGGTCTGGAGGGGATATGGTGGACATGGAGTAGCTGTCATACACAGGTTGGACTTTGGGTGACTCTGGAGGGGCTCCAGCAGGTGTAGAGCAGAAAGTCTCACACACACCAGTCGTGGGTTGGGTCGGGTCTGGAGAGGATATGGTGGACAGGTAGCAGAACTCACACACAGGCTGGGTTTGGGCTAGGTCTGGAGGGGATCCTGGAGGCACAGTGCAGAATGTCTCACATACAGGGGGCCTGTGTTGGGTCTGGAGAGGATATGGCAAATACAGAGCAGATCTCATGCACACGCTGGTCTTGGCTGGGGAAATAGCTCCATGGCACAAGTGCCTCCCTGGCAAGTGCAAGTCCATGAGTTCAAACACTGGTCCCACAGAATAATAATAATAATAATAATAATAATAATAATAATAATAATAAAGAACAAGAGAAAAGAAGAAAAATATCAGTGCACATGCTGGTCTTGAGCTGGATCTTAAATGGTCTTTAGAAGTTATTTCATATACCTTTTATTTTCAGATTAAACCATTGAAGCTATGAGAAGGGACCATGTTAACATCTTGTATCTTATCATTGGTCAATCAAAATCTGAAACTGGATCATATAATTTCCCATTTTTGTCTTAAATTCCTGTACTTTATTTGTACTTTGTTCATAGGGTTTAAAACTTTCTATTCCCTTCATCTTTTACCCACCACATGAGATCTATATTTTATCTGTCACAACTATGCAAATTTTGGCATAATTTCTATCTCATGTAAGAAGTACTATATGATTACAGAGATGTGAATGTATAAATGAATTTGATATGAGAAAAAGGTTCATAGACAACATTAAGATACTTCCTAAACTTGGGATAAATTTTTATTACAACGAGGTTAAAGAAATTACTTGAACTTTAAAGGTTAAAGTTTGCTTTGAGACAAGTTGCTATTTTCAACTGATATTTATACTGATAAACAACAAGACAGGAAATACATCTCAGTGAATTTCACATAGTGAAAGAGATAATAAGATTCAGCTCAAATCAGCCAGATTATTTGTTTCTCTGCTATTTGACCAGTGTTTCTGTAGAGAAGTGAGGAAGAGCTATCCCTAGAGAAAGCTATTGAGAATTTAGATAATTCATCTAAAGTTATCATCTAAAGTCATCTGAGTTAATTACCTAAGTCATCATTTGCCATACAGCCAATAATTTTCCTTCTCTTTATAGTGCTGTGTCCTCTGCAGTTGTCAAGTGGATAGCTTTTAGATAAACAACGTTGTGGTATGTGTTCAAAGATCTAAAAGATACCACAGATGAAATCATGTGATCCTTACCAGATTTTAGATTCCAGGGTATAGAGGTAATATCTTTATAATCACTGCATTGGACAATACAGGATTATGGGATATGTATTCTTATTCAGTTCTCTGTGGATGTCTCTTGAAGTCCATGGAATTGTAATGTAATTAACAGGCCCACTGTATTCTTTCAAGCTCTATCTGAAGTTGTGTTTCTTCTGGAACCTACTAGTAAAGATGCAGCTCATATGGTTTCCTTCAAATGTTAAGTTCTTGTCTTATGCTTACAAGCTACATGTATGGTAGTTATTAAAAAATTTTGATTTGATTTAAATTTATTTAAAATAACTACATACTTAATATTTACCATTTGTTGTCAATGATAACTTTTATATAGGACTTGCTTCCCAGTTTGATTTAAAGTAAATGCTTGACTGCTGTGCCAGTGGCTGTAAATTCAAGTGCGAGTTAATAACATATTTTAAGTTTTTCCAGTACGCCTAACTTTTATTGCTTTTTGCTTCCAAGAGAACTTGTTAAGCACTCACAAATCAAGGCCTTAATCTTGGGTCAGGTTGCAATAAGCAGGCTGGCTTTAGGCAAATTGGTTTACATTTTAGTGTTTTACCATTAAAATGGAGTTAGATGAGGTGAAGATTCAACTCTCTTTTCACTAAAGTATGTCAGTGACTGATCAGGCTTCTCTCATGAGTCAGGCTAGCATTAAGCAACAGTTGACTAACTGGCAAAATCTTAAACATGCTTGTTTTGAGATTGCTTGTAAGTTAAGAATATACATTTTAAAAAATGCAGGACTATATAAAGAAAACAAAGAAGAATACATGGTAATGGCCTATGTGGTATAGATAGCCTAATATATTCGCCACATAGGCCCTTATATAAGAAAATAAAACATCTTAGACTCTTGGTGGAAAGATGCAAGCATTGACTATAGACCAAGGATTTTGTACTTACGAGTGTAATTTTTTCATGTCTTTTTGCTATGTTTTTTCTTCTATAAAATGAGGAGGATGGTAGTAAGAACAAATATGTCTGTTGTGTATATTGAATTAAAAATTTAGAAAGCTGTCAACCACAGACTACTTATGGATAACTGTTGATTGCTATCAACATTTTTGTGATTCATTTTCAAAGGTGATTGAAAGTAAGCAACTACAAAGGTCAAATAAGACCTTCACACTCGTGGAAATCAAATGATTTTTCTGTACTCAAAATAGTTTCTTATTGGCTGAGCCTGTGCACATTATTTTGTGGCAAAGTATCAGGTAATGATTCTTAACTCTAGACCTTGTCCCATTAGGTTGTTCAAGCTTATATTTTGCAATAATTTCAGTCTTACATAAATGTTGTAAAAGTACTACAAAAATTTGCTGTGTTGGTTCCAGCCAGACCCAAACCGCACCTATGGGAGCTGAGCCTGCGTGCCCACCGCGGGTAAGCTCCCTGCGCCCCTCTGCCCCGCCTCTGGGTTCCCGAGACTAACTTCATGTTCCAGCCCAGACCCAAATCACACTCCTGGGAGCTGAGCCTGCGCGCCCACCGCGGGTAAGCTCGCTGCACACCTCTGCCCCGCCTCTGCGTTCCCGCGACTAACTTCCTGTTCCAGCCAGACCCAAACCGCACCGCTGGGAGCTGAGCCCATGTGCCAGATGGGTCAGGATCCTTGGCCTGCCTTCCCTTTCCCCGCCCCCCACCACTTTTTTTTTGAACCCCTCCAGCCCAAGCTGCAGCACTGAACCCATCAAATAGCCCGTTTGGCAACCGGTCTGGTCCACGAGCCTACCAGGACTATTCAATCCCAAAGCTCTACCTCCACCTACAGACCACATCCGCCAGGATTCACAAAAGCTAGCAGCCAGAGCCCCAACACAAGAGTCAGAAACCTCTGTAGAAGAACCACCTAGGAGTCTCCAGACCAAATGCCCATAGACACAGCATAACACCACCAAAGTGCAGAGGTTGCTTCCATACAAAATGATAACAACAAGGAGAAGGAGGCAATCTCAGGACCCGTGCCCACCCAAACCAAATACAGAAGACACTATCATGGAAGAAAATGAGAATTATACAGATAAAACTTATGAATTGGTAGCATCTGAGGCAGACACACAAGTGCAGAAACTTATAGAGCAACTGAGATCAGAGATAACATCTGAAGTAAATAAAGAAATACATGAAGTGGAAAAACGGATAGAGAAAAGTATAGAGGACATCAGAGCAGAAATAATATCTAAAGTTGACAAAGACATGCCTAAATCAATAGCATCCAAATAGGGGAACAACTACACAAACGTAGAAAGGAGAACAGAACAGAAATAATCTCTGTATTAGAGAGAGAAACGATAACCATAATGACAGACTTCAATACTATTAAAGAAGACATCGATAAAAAATTAGAAGAGAATAGAAAAATGATGGACTCCCTGACGGAGCAATATAGGAAAGACATAGATCACATGAACCAGTTTCAAAGAGATATACAAGAAAATAAAACCTCGATCACAAGTTGGCAGAGCCGAATGAGAAAATGAAGATAGAGTTTCCAACCTTGAAGACACAGTCGCAACCAGTGAAAGAGTAAGAAAGGATCTTTTAAAAACAACCTGAATGCAGGAAAAAATAATTCATCATCTGCAAGATGATGCGAAAATGAACAACCTGAGATTAATGGGAATCAATGAGAAAGAAGGAGTCAATACAAATGATATAAAAAGAATATGGGCAGAAGTAATAGCAGAAAACTTCCCAAATTTGAGAAAACAATCAGACATTCAGGTAACTGAAGCCTACAGAACTCCAAATAACATCAACCCAACTAAAAACACGCCAAGACATATAATAGTCAAGATACCAGAAAT
>PVJA010053229.1:0-12060 GCA_004027025.1 Myocastor coypus
TTATGATTTCATTTAGAAATAATTGAGCTGTATCTTATCAGCTGGCATGATTACTGATCTCTCCATTCCTTAGGGGTGACTCTGCCCACAGGGGAAAGGTTCCATTCTATTCCAATTTGTGTTGCTGTATAGGTCCATGCAGCTATACAGAATGTGGCTCCACCAACCAATATAGCGTTGCCGTATTTGTCATGAAAATTAGGTGTACGTTTCTGATGGTTCTGCCTTGCTACCATTTGTTGAATGCTGCGAACTGGAAAACGACCTAATGCGTTTTTGGCCAAGGGAAACATCGCGAAGTTGAAGTTGAAACTGTAGCTAGTGCAGCTGCAGGCTTGGTGCAAATTGCTTCCAGATACCCTTGCAAAGAGCTTAATACTCTTTTTAAACAACACTTAGAGGTGAAATATAAGCAGGTGCAATGGTGACCCATTAGATTTAGAATAAATTGTTTCTTTCATGCTCAACAAAAATTCGTTTTTTGAGAGAATTTACTACTTTTACTTTTGTATTAACTCATCTGTCTTTTCGCGTGTTCCTAAAGGTATATTTCAAATGCTGATGACAAAGTAATTTAGCTATCTATAGCGCTCTTTCCAGTTAAAACTGTTCTCTCTCCTTTTTTTTCTTTGTACATTTTTAGCAATTAGGTCTGAATTTAGACTACGATGATGCCCTTATTTGCCATCACATGGGCATGGGCAGCCCAGGCACCAGTGCCCTCTAGGGATGGGGGACTTAGGACTTACACTGGGGCACTTGTTGAATTTCAGGGACTTGTTGTCTTTGTTTCTTTCTTTCTTTTTTCTTTTTTTCTTTAACTCACAAAAGGGTATAAATGAAAATCAAATTCAGTTTCCTTCTTGGCACATTGTGGTTCAGAACTGTGGAATGTGGATCCATCGGATATGGAGTTTTCATAGTGTAAAGCATTATGGCGTTAGTCCTGTAAGACTGGAGAACTGTGACAGTTGGAATGTAGCATTCCCACCAAGACGAGGGCCTGTTGTGAAGTGTGTGCAGTGTGTGAGACTGGGCCAGGACTGCAATGCTTACCGCAGAGTTATTTGAGTTTTAATTCTCATGCAGCACCCAACTTGTTCTGTTTTCCCATAAATTGCCTCCAGCATACCTGTGTTAATTTTAGATCTTGCCATGCCTTTTGCATATCTACTTGTATTTCTCCCTAAAACACTAGAAGCAAGTTAAATTAGAAACATTCCAAAATTAAAACCACTGTTCCATATATAGACTTCTTAAAAACTACTACTGGAAATTAGGCTGCATGACACATCACTCCATTCATGCTATTCTCTGATGTTGAAATGACATTGCAGAAGTGAATTACTAATGGCTAGGGAAAGGGAAGGAAGGAAGGAAGGAAGGAACACGAAACACCAAACTTACAGTACTTGACGACGATCTTTATGAGTGTTCCTGGGCCATACAAAAAAAAAAAAAAAAAAAGAGAACAGTCTGGAAGAATCTGTTCCTAACATCTAAATCCCTGTGGTTCTGGCAAGATATCCCCCAAAGCAGAAGGACCCCAAAGTAGTAAAAATAAAGAGCAAAAAATAAATGCAAATCCTTTTAAGAATGCAGAATTACAGTGGACCACAAACCTCACTGAAAGGTTGCTGGGGACTGAGCTATACCTTCAGCCCCACAAAGAAATTTTTGAAATGTAAATTAATGTGTTTTCCTATATGAGGAAATGTGAGCTGTAAGCAGATGTGAAAGAATCAATACTCAGTACCTTCTGACTAATAGAAACCAGGATATTCTAATTTTATTTTAGTAATTAAAAAATTTTTTTCAGTCCTCTTTTGCTAACTTTCAATGTGGGAAATGAAAAATAATTATAGCAGTAATAGAAGTAGATAACTGTAAAAATTTCTTTAGGTGTTCTTTATAAAGTAAATGATTTTACTTATTTATTTATTATTTATTTATTTATACCAGAGATTGAACTCAGGACCTTGCACTTACCAGGCAGGCACTTAAGCTGTCTCCCAGGCCCTATGATTTTAAACATATGTTACAATTCAAATCTTTACACTTTGTCTTTTAAAGGATTATAGTGATATCAGGGGCTCCAAATGTTATGCTATTTTCTTTTTCAAAATAATAGTTTTTTGGTTATCAGGTTTGTCTCTTGAGCATAAAACATTCTCACATCTACACACACTGTCATATGCATTGTCCTGTAATCCAACCAAACAAAACAGTTTTACAACTCTCATTTGAATACCTTTCTCTAACCTCATAAAGTTTAAACGTTAATTGCCAAGTACTTTTATATTTTATGAAACTGTTTTAATTTATAGTTTCAAAGTGTATTCTGTGGAATAAGACAAGTATCTTGAAATGAGATAATTAGTGAAGTTGATCGTAGAATAAAAGTTGCACCTTATTTTAACATTTTCCTTATAACCTTATTATTCACCATACGTATTTTCACATCACACAGACTTTTATCCATTGAAAATCAGCTTGCAGCTCGTGTAAAATGCTATCAAAGAAGGAAGCTAGTGTTCTTATACATTATAGCATTTAGCTTATGGCCCATCTCTGCTGATTAAAGGACAACGTCTCCAGGAAAAAAACAATTCGAAAAGTAGACAGGACTTTACTAATAGGTCTGTGTTACTCATTCCAATGGCTTTAAATAGGAAAAAACAATTTGATTGAGAAATTGAGAATGCAGTTACTGAAGTTAGACATAGCGGGGTGCAAGATTCTTTCCAGGGCTCTGCAGCCCTGTACCTCTTAGGTGAATCAGTTAACCTTTATAAGCCTAAGCTGCCCCATCTAGAGACCAGGACAAACTTTTTGGAGTGTTCAGTGATAATCAACAGCCGATTGTGTTATGTGTACCACTGGAATAGGGTAATATACCCTTGTCATAGGGATTTAGGAAGAATTAAGTGAGATTACACATGTGCACTATTTTGCATGCTATCTGGTACCTAGTAGAGGTACATAAAGTTATCCAGAAATGACAAAAACAAAACAAAAAAGAAAAACATACTCATCAAAAACATTTTCTGTATGTATTTTAATAGAGACTTTGGCAAGGACAATACTAAGGTAGGCCTGACTATATAGAAGGTGACTTGTTTTGGAAGGCAATACTCAGACAAAAGGAAAGATTTAAGTCTACTACCTCCAAGCTTCATCCTAAGACTTGGGTTCAGATCAGTTCTAAGGAACTCAGCCTTATCTGCTGAGTGCACAGTCATTCTGACCCAACTGGTGTGCACTGGAGCCTAAATACACAGCCATCCCCAGGTTGCCCACATGCAGCAAAGGTGTTCAGGTAAAATGACTTGCACTTGTCATGAAACCCAGTGCTGTGCTCATTTTCTGAGTTCAGCAAAAACAGCTTCATTTAATAGAAGCCCAAATACAACAGATAGATGTGAGTAATTACTATCCCCAAACTTTCAAACATTGCCCACCCCCCAAAAAAATAGTTTTCCACTTAACTATTACAACAATAAACCTGAGAACTGAAAATAAGTTTTTACTTAGGCCTCTTAGGATAAACTCTTGAACGAAACTTAAATACAGTCCTCACCCTGACATGACACAGATGAAGGCTTCCTTTTTTGTTTTTGTTTTTTTTTTTTTTTTTTTTTTTTTTTTTTTTTTTTTTTTTTTTTTGGTGTTTTGAGACAGGGTCTCACTATGTAGTTCAGGCTGGTCCTGAATTTACTAGGTAGCCCAGGCTGGCCTTGAACTTACAGCAGTCCTCTTGCCTCAGCCTCCTAAATACTGTGATTACAGGTGTACACCACCATGCCTGACCTAGGAAGGTTTCATCTGACCTCCTGCTTTCAGAACCCACTGCAAACTGCTTTGCAGTATGGAAGCCTGAGCTTCCTTAGACAACAGAAGGGAGTCTGTTTCTGTTTCACTTGGTGATTTCACCTGCCCTTCCAGCTGTCACTAGCTAACTGTTCCTTTCACAATGCCACCTCCAAGCATCTCTTCTAATTCTGCCCCTTTCTTCCAAGTCTTGTTACCTATAAAGACAGAACTACCCTAAATTTCTTAGCTGGGATAAGGGACCACAAATACCTAGTATTAGCAGCTCAGAAGATGCAATGTCCCTTCAACATCAGAGAACGTAGTAGAGTGATATGTCATGTAGCCTAATTTCCAGTACTAGTTTTTAAGAAATACTAGAAATGTATGGAACAGTGGTTTTGAGGTATTTCAAATTTAATTTGTTTTTGAGTGTTTTAGGGAACCTTGCCAATGACTAAACTATTTCAGTATGTTCACAGCACTGGAAAATCATCTGTCACATTTCAGCTCGTGCATAACATAACCTGTACATCCCTTGGTTGCTATGTGTGAGCTAGGAGCTCTGATCAGTCAGAAAGTGTGATCACAGGCCCTGGAATCTCACAGGCCATGACCAATTATTTACATCCTAGAATACAAGTTGCAAAGATTTATAAGGAACCAAATCAACTTATTTGTGTGTAGTTTTAAGTAGAAAAAACTAGCTTTTTCATTTTTATGCAGAATATATGCTTGTTACATATGCAATAGGGCTAAATTTATAAATTATAGTTTGTCCCTTACTGTACATTTTATGTTTTAATAAAAACAATTTAAGTCTAAGGTGGGTAAATTTTTGTTTCTTTTTTTGTTTGTTTGTTTCATTATTTTTTAGTCATCACAGTTTGAAAGTGTGCTCACATAAACTTGACTATTAATATTTCCTTCAGGACAAAGTTGTCAAAAAGTGACACTGAAATCTAATAAGACAGTGTTGTATTAATTCACAATTTATATCTTCACTTTGTAGGAACTGAATATACTTACAAATTAGGGAATTGACAAACCCATGTGCATGCACAGCAAGACAATCTGAGTGAGCTTTACAGTCTCACGTCCCCTTCAGCACAGTCCGGGGCTGGTGCCACATTCCTTGAGCACACAGAAGACATTGTTCAGTCCAGTTTTGTCTTCCATCCTTGCTCATGTAACTTGCCTGGCCTGGAACCAGATGGCCAGAAGCCACTGGCTTCAGGTGTCATCACACCCCCAGGCACCAGGCAAGGAGCAGCCAAGGCCTCGCCTTCCTTTCACTGGCATGGAGCTGGCTACTTTGTAGGTGATGCCTGCAGTCCCACAGCTTGGGCTCAGGTCTGGGAGTGTTATCCCAGCAGCATAAGACAAGCCTGAAGCCCTCCTATGGGTAGGCTGCCATGGGCTGCAGTCTCTTGAGGACCTGCTTTCCTGTTATTTTTCCTGTGGCAAGGGAAGGAGAAAGCTTTCTGTTAACCTCCAACCATACAATGCTATCTTTGCTGAATGAATGAAAGAACAGAATCATTTCAACTCTCAGGAGCTGTCTAGCGATGTTCAAAGAGTTTTCAGGCCTATTTTAGCTAAAGTTTCTTTTTGTTTTGCAGATTGCGAGCACCCTGGTTGTGGCTGACTCAAGAGTTTCTGGAATCTATGGATGCCTGGCTTCCAATAAAATAGGAACTGAGGAAAGAAACATAACTTTTTATGTCACAGGTAAGCCACAACCCTTTATCTACAAAGACAACCTATGACCTTGGTCTGTCTTCAATCCTGTTTGCTCCTACTGCTCTTCCACCTTCAGTAATTTTTTTTTTTTTTTAATCTATGGAATTGTCAGACTTTGAGTACCTTCATTCTTTCTTTCAATATAGAAATCTACTACATCACTGGCTCTCTTAAATTTATTTCCCTAAAATCTCTGTTAGAGTTGTTTTTCTTATTTGTCTCCCTCCAGACCAGATCATGAATTTGAGATCTTGTATATTTATTTTTTTAGTACCTAACACAGGTTTTCAATGACAAGCAAGAAAACCTAATATCTTTAATACTGTAGTATTTCTCCTAACCTAGAAACTAATTGTTTCACAACTTATTTTAGATTTTGCATGGAATGAGGCTCTGTGATAGAAATCTGAAATGGACCTTTATCAACATTAGTTAATGAGTTTTTAATAGCATGTAAGAATTTTTAAATAAGATGGTCTCTGCAAATCTTAAAACCTGTAAAGTACACAAGTGGCACTCCTTATGTCCCTCCATGGGTACAGGAAGGAAATAAGTGGCTGAAAGTATAAAAACAATTGCCTAGCTCCACACTCCCCCAATTTCTGAGGAAACCTGGGCAGCCTGCCAACTCTCTGGAAACTTCGTACTGTATGAGACAGGCTATAGAGATTGCCTAGAAGTCTCCAGAAAGAAACAGGCAGGATTAATCTCAGTTAGGTTAACAGAGATATAGCCAAGCCCCAGAAAAGTCATTTATGGGAACATCTCACAGTTCTTAGCTGGAAGAAACTCTTAGAAGTTCCTCAAGATCCTAGCTTACATTTTCTCCTGAGAAGAAAATAGGCGCTCCAGAGCAAGAGGAAGAGGTATCTGCAGTGCTGACTAACACCAACCACATCGGTCCCTGTCGTCTCACCATATAGAAGTGGAAAAAAACAATCTCTTCATCTTTTCCAAGGGGGGAATTCTGACTGGGATTTCATGTGGCTTGGGTTGCTAATAAATCCAGATGCATTAGATTAATTAAATATAAAGATCTGTATTATTCTTTATATTTGGTTAGTTTCTAAGTTACCATCTGAGTCTGTAATCACTGTATTTAGAGTACACAAGATGAAGCAGTGCTTGCTCTTCTCTGAACAGTCAAAAGTACACAGCAGCTCAGTGAGCACTGACTACTGAGTGGCACACATCAGCTCTGCTCCAAGCACTGGAAGGGGAGCCAGTCCATCCCTGTCTTTTTAGGAAGACAGCTCGAACCCTGAGAAGATGAAAAAATGATAAGCTATAGATCTCCAGGTATCAAAACTTGGGGACAGAGGAACATAATGGGAGCTATGGGAAAGCTCAATGGCAGAGCACTTGCTTAGCATACAAGCTCTGAGCAATGTCCTGAGCACTGCCAGAAGGTAATAATGTGGGATGAGGAGTTAGCTTGGTGGTAAGCACCTGCCTGGCAAGTGCAAGGACCTAATTTCAGTTCTCAGTCCTCCGTAGTGCATATGGTGCCAGCCCTGAAACCAGTGGCTCATACTGGTAATCCCAGCACTTGGGAGGCTGAAACAGGTGGATTACTACAAATCCAAACTGCATAGCCAGATCTTGTAACAAAAACAACAAAAAGGTAGTAATATGATGCAATGTACTCCTTAAAGCCACCACTGTCGACCTGTCCAATTACGATATGAGTCACAAGTGCAATTTAAAATGTTTCAGTTACCACATTCTTTAAGAGTAAATTTTATTTATTCTAAATATGCAGAGCATTATAATTTCAATGTGTAATTAGCATGGGAAGGATGCTGAGGATGGACTCCAAGGTCTTAGAGATGCTGAGTGTGTACTTTGTACTTTGCCACTGAGCTACACCTCCAGCCCTATAATTAACATTTGAAAAGCATTCCATTGTTTCAGTGTCTTCCTTTGAATCTAAATAACAAACAATAAAATTCAGTGCAGTGTTGGACAGTGCAGCCCCTAAGCCTCTGAACAGGAGCAAGATGAGACATTCCTGGGGGGTAGGGGTGGGGATGAATAGGAAGAGGCAAGAGGCCCAACCTAGACATTGGCAGAGCCAAGGTGACAGAGATGGCCCACAAACCATTCATTTCACCACTGGTAGGTTCTAGATCAAGTCAACAGGCCATTGTCTTTGTTCTCATTTCCTATGGAAAAATGTATCTACACCAGGATCGAAAGGCCAGGACAAGGTTAGGATCCTGGGACCATTCAGAGCCAGCTGTGGCAGCACCCAGTAGTACAGAATTGATGTGCACCTCAGGTTCCCTGTGGACTGTGCCCACAGGGGCAGGGGCCATGCACCCACATGGGTCTCCCCACTCCCCACACCCCAGCTCTTGCCCCTGCCTGAGTGTTCTGTCAGTCATTTCTCAGGTGGTCCTAGAGCTGGGCCCACTGACAAGCAGTCTGCTCTCAGGAAGAGGAAAAATCACATACCAGCCTGGAAACCAACCTGGGATCATCATCTTTGGGGAATATTGGGACCCCAAGGACCTTGCATGTGGCACAGGAATAGGGTGACACAGTCTCTGGATAGGCTGTGGACTCATCACATCATAAGGAAGCATAGAGCCAGAACAGAGCCACTGAGTGGCCACCTGTGTGAACCTTGGTCTGCCTCCTAGTGAAAGAGAACTGCCGGGAGCCAGAGGCAGCAGCATTCATACAGCCTTCAAACATTCCTACTGGAAACAAACACTTTTCCTCTAGAAATGCAAGCAGTTCAATCTTGAAACTGAGCACAAGTTCAACAAATCCAGCCCTCTTTGCCTAGAAGATGCCTTCTTCAAATAATTCACTCCAACCAGTCCTGAAAAATTCTAGTTCAGGTTGGTGTGGGGTTAACTGTCTTACATTCATTATTCATTATTAGCTAATGATTATCTTTTTCTTTTCTTTTTTTTTTTTTTTTTTTTTTGTCTTTTTGAGACAGGGTCTCGCTGTACAGTTCTGGCTGGCCTTGAGCTCACTTTTGTGGCCCAGGCTGGTCTCAAACTCACACTAATCCTCCTGCCTCAGCCTCCCAAGTGCTGGGATTACAGGCGTGAGCCACCGCGCCCGGCTCCAATTATCTTTTTCTTATTCAAATTTACTTCACATGATTTATTTTCACCAGAAGTAAGAATAAATATTAATACACTGCACCTTACCTACACTAAATACTACACCTATTTTTCTGAGAAAAATCAATATACATTTGTTCAATTTTTAAACAATACTTTACCCAATGAGTAATGCACTAGAGAAGGCTATCCAAAATTTTAATGCTGTAAAGATCTGGATTTGTATCTTCACTGTTCATTTCAAGTGTGTTGCCCCTTTCTTAAATAACAAATACTTTGCCTTCAAACTGATAAAACTGGTTATCTGTGGCCATTAGCTTTTTTGACAGCTTCAGCTCCAAACTTCAGCACTCACTAGTACACGGTGTCTACTTAAAATAAGAACAGCTTTCTAGTAACCATTCACTTTGCTTTCAGAGAATGCTAGTCACATTCTTCAGTGTAAGAAAAACTTCTATATTTCTACATGATAAATACAATCTCTTTCATCTTTTTACACTTTTGCATTTGTCTCTTCAGTGAATGTAATCCACATGCCTAATCCAATCACATCAAAGTGTTTACCCCTAGAAGTTCACCTTTATAAACATACTACTCATTCACCTCACCGCAGATTTGATGTCTCTTCTGAGCAAGGGTTGATTCTTCTCTGTGACACTTCATAAGGCTTTATGGATGTGGCATGTGTTAAAGAGATGAATGAAGATGAAGACTGCTGAATCTGAAACATGCTGAAGTGTGGGAAGATTTCTTGTTTTCACTTAGGGGTCTAGAAGGCAGTTCTTTCTTGGGTTTGTTTTTGTACTCAGGCTAGAAAAAGTCAACATGAATTAAGGGGCAATCCCTCTGGGATCATTAAGCATCTGAAGACATTCTATTTATCATCTTCCATGGATCAAAAGAGAATACCAAAGGGGTGACATCGAGAAATAATCTTGTCTAAGAGGCTGTCTGATGACTAAAGCCAAACTAACTTCAATAACTATGACT
This sequence comes from Myocastor coypus, assembly GCA_004027025.1. NCBI lineage: Eukaryota > Metazoa > Chordata > Mammalia > Rodentia > Myocastoridae > Myocastor > Myocastor coypus. Next base: position 9,627 of record PVJA010053229.1, read on the forward strand.
GTCAAACAAGGAAGAGACCTCAAAATGGATTTGATCCTTGTCTTTCCTATGTATGTGTGCTTTGCAGTTTCACTGGTGCTAGGTATGACCACAGGCGTGTGAGCAATTACTGAGGGCGAAACAGGAACAGCACTGCCTTATCTCCCTGATTTCCCACTGTCACTAAATGCATTTTATTTTGAGATTCCTGGTGGTGCTTGGCAAAGATAAACAAAATCTTCCATCAGGAAACCTGTGAGCTATTTCCACAGGAAGTTTCAAATCACTAAAGTAAACAGAAGCCCTCTACATGATCTCAGTGGTGTGGCTGGGTTCTCTTGGGCTCTGACAAGCAGGATGGGACCTCATAAGTGGAAAGTTTGTGGTCTTGATAGAAATTATCTGCAACCAGTACAACCAGTGCCCGGACCTCTGCTCCACTGTTTGTAAAAGCTGATGGCTAACATTTCACTCATACTTGGGAAATGTCCACAATATTAAAAGATGCTGAATTGAATAGCTATTTCTGACAGCTCACTTTTAGGTTAACAGTCAACTGCTCCTGCTTCTTGTGGGAAATTCTTAGATTTAAATTTTGAAGCAGAGAAACCTCTAGTGATCTCCTCTCTCCTCAGCCACTGTCAGCTCCCTACTCCACCTTTAGCCCTGCACCCAGCTTTCAAATGAATACTTTGGCATTTCTTCAGACGTGACACTTTATAATGCAGCCAAAGCCCAGAAAAATCAGAAAAACAAGCAAAGTGAGATTTAGGAAAGAGTTGATATGATATCTAATTTTGGACTATTGTCCCCTTAAGGTTTAAAGGTTTCTTTATAGCTTTGTGTGCAAAGGATAATAATAATAATAGCATAACATAGTGCTTTTCATCTTCAAAGCACTTTGTAAAATGTTGGCCCAAATTCTTTGCTCAAATATAGATACATCACTGGTAACAAGCAACAGGAGGGTTTGAGATCAGGTCAGTTCAGGGCCAGTAGCCGGTGATTAAAACTCTGCAGTGAAATGGTCCAAAATGACCCTGAGGGACTTGCAGCCCCAAAGCTAAACAAAGGTGCTGGCAGGAATGCTTGAGCAGGAGCATGCATAGGTTACGGCTCAAGGGACCTCGGAGCTGGAGCTAGAGGTGAGCTGGAAATTGGCATGGGGCCAAGCGGTTTTTACAGACATGCTCACCTCCATGTATTATAGATGTTTCTGAAAGTAAGGTGTTTTTTTTTTTTTTTTTTTTCAATCTCGCAGTTGTACAATCAAACATGGGGATCTCACACATGCTAGGCAAGCACTCTACCACTGAGTACACTACTACACCCAGTCCTCAACTTGATGTCTTCAAAAATTATTCTTTGTAGGGCTGCCAAAATAGCTCAGTGGACTAAACACCTGCTTAGGCAAGTGAAGGGTTGGGGTTCGATCCCTGACACCACATGCCATAATGGCCCCACCCCTAGACAGAATGAGCTGACCACTGAGTCTGGGTGTGGTGGGACATGACTGTAATCCCAGCACTAGGGAGGGTGAAAACAGGAGAATCACTATCCGTCTGAGAGCTGCATAGTGAGACCCTGTACCAAACACTATATCACCTAGTTGCCTAGACTGGGCTCAAATGTGGATCATCCTGACCCAGTCTCCCAGAATGTGGGGACTCTGCATATGCATGACAGCCTGCCCATTTGCTGTCTTATACCTAAGCAGAATAATCACCATAAAGGGAGGCAGAACAAGGAACCTGGTTCCTCTGGCCCATTATGCCAGTGAAAAGCAGGCTCCCAGGGGCCTGTAGAGCAGCTACTTCTCAGCAGGACAGGGTAGCACTGAAGTGGTGTTGGCCAGCATGCACTTCCAGCTTCCCATACTTACCTCTAGGCTGTCTTGGATATGTCTACCCATACATACAGGTACATTTGGTTTGTTTTTTTTAATGTAGACCATTCTCATTTCAATTCATTGTTTTTTTCATCTCAAATATCCATTTACCAAGAAGAGGCCTGTATGTGAAAATCAACTGGGAAACAAAGTGGAAAAAAACCTTTTCCATTGTGAAGAGCAACTCTAGGCAAATACTAAAAAAGTACATTAAAAATCACACTCCTAGCTTCACTGGTGGCCCACTGCAGTTGCAGAACATTTGACTGTGTATGTATTTGCTTCTTCTTAGTCCAAAGAGAAGTATGTTCTTTTCCTTTTTTTTTTTTTCTAAGCAACATCAATAGGGAGGTGGGTCATACCCACACACTGTACTCTGTAGAACGATTGTGAGGACAATATGCAATATGTCAACTTTCAAAGAAAAGAAAGGGGAAAAGAAAAAAAAATAATGTTGATTTAGAAGGGTTAATGTTTAATTGTTTGATCAATCTTATATACCTATATGTATTAATCTAAACTGATCTGATGATGAAAATATGTAATATAACCCGTGTTAAATTTAAG
>PVJA010053230.1:0-12013 GCA_004027025.1 Myocastor coypus
CTGGTGAAACTGGCAATGTTGAAGGCTGTTGATTTAAGCCTCTTACAGCTCATCGTACTAATCTAGCTCTGCATTTTATGCCTCATAATTAAGCTTTCCTGCTGGGTGATTGAGGACAAGTTAAAACAAGACCTGTCTAACAAAACTTTCATCATTTATATTTTCCAAGGTCAAATCTCCTCAGGATTAACTTCAGAATCAAATACAGTGCTTTGAGAACTGTTGTCAGTGTCAGCCATCAGGACAAGTCATGGCCATTGCTTGACCAGTTCACTCTCTGTGAAAGCCTGCAAGAATGTTTTCTCCCCAGGTGACTCTCCCTAGACACACTATACTTCATTTATCCCTTTCCTCTGTGGTCCCATAATCTCCTTGACCAGAAAGTTTCAGAAACCACTGAGTTACAGGATGTTACAGCACAGGTTCTCTTATGTCCTGAGTCCTCACTGACCTTGAAGGGCTAGAGCCAAAATGATGGCTATCCTGGTAGCCCTTCTTTTTCTCCAATTTTTGGTCTGTTAACTTACATTCTCAACTCTCCAGCAGATGAAGCTCCGTCATACTATTACTCTATAACATAGATAATTGAGCTCAACATCACTGCCTCTTGCACTTACTTTTCATAGCCCTCTGGCTGGCCTTGAAACTCTCCACCTCCTGAGTGCTGGGATTACAGCTGTATGCCACCATGCCCAATTCTGGAGCCACATGGTGGGCGCCTGCATCCAGGGCCAAGCCAGCATGCCTGGGGATCCTGAACTGAGACCACGTGGCAAGTGGAGCCCCAGGGGCATTCCAGGTAGGTGCTTATACCTCTGAGCTACCTCTCCAGCCCCAGCTCTGCTTCTTGAAATGGTCTGAAAAGAAAAAGGCCCCAGCGCACCTGTACTGTGAGAAGACGATGATCACATCCAGGGCTGTCTTTACAACCCTAAAGCTTCCGTGTGCTGTGCAACTGCACTCTTCCCACAGGCTGCACATGTTTAGTAACTGGGGTCAGAAGAGCATGAAGTGTTTGTTTCTCAGCTCAAGCAGATGGTGAATCTTCTTCACACATTTTACTTTAGCAGCCTTAGTGCTGGAGTGTTTACTTCACCCTTGAAAAACAAGTGGCATTCTTATGTCTGTGTTTTGCACTTAGGACAGCTACAAAGTATCTAGGAGCTTCACATAGATGATGTCTTCTTCCTGCATGGAAATTTGTGTAACACCTTCAGGAGCCAGACCTCCTTCGAGGCCCTCTCCTTGAGGTCTAGTCCATGAAAGGAATCTGACTTGAAGCATCTGTCTCAATGTGCAACTGCAAGCCAGCTGAGGTCCCTGAGTTTGAGAAAGTTTCCAATGAAATCATTCAATCCTCAGACCCTCTAGGTTCTGCTACACAAACTGGCCAGCACCCTGGAGACCCTGGTCCTCGAGCACTTGAGATCAGATTCCTTGTCATCTTGCCTTCCCGGAGATGCTGCTCCCAACTTCCAGTTGTTATGGGAACCACTTTTGCCTGAGTATCCTTTAGATCCTGCTGTGCCTAACCAACTAGACTAAGTCGGTTAACTCTGGAGCTGTATCCTGCCCCCATGGAGAGCTGTGAGTCTAATATTCCAAAGCAGTCTGTATACACTGAGCAATTTCCCCAGGTCTGTGCTGAATTGGCAGAGGTCCTGAAGGCCACAAGGCCATCTGTTAGGACTGAGAACTGTATCTGCGCCTGTGATTTATGCATGAGATGCCAGTTCTGTAGGCTGGAGCCCAGTGGGAACTGGGACATCACAGGAGTATTGCCACTGCTGTAGCATTAGATGCTGCAGTTGTGTGCATCCCCAACTTGGTGATCCTATTTTCTTAATCTTTGGGCTATGCCCCCAAAATCTCCTGCACTCACAGGTGGGGCTTTCAGTAGTCGATTGGATCATGGGGACTGGTCAGTGGATTAGTCCCGTGAGTTGGTAGCTTAATGTGATGTTGGGAGGCAAAGCCTGGTCAGAGGAGGTGGGTCTCTGGGGGTGTGGCCTAGAAGATTATCTCCCTCCCTCCTCTGTGAAGCTCTCTCTGCTCACCACAGTCAGCTCAGCAGTTTTTTTCCTCTGCCATGTACCTCTGCCATGCCAGTCTGGGAACTGAATTTAAACTTTTCATCTCTGATAGAGATCTTTTTTTTTTTTTTTTTTTTTTTAATGGCTGGCTCAGCCTGCCCTGGGGGTGGGGCTGGCACAGCATGTGGTGTCAGGGATCAAACCATGGTCCCTGTGGTTGCTTAAGCTTGCCTAAGTAGGTGCTTTAGACGGCTGAACCATCTTGCTGGCTCAACTTTTTTTTTTTGTGAACCAGGAATTGAACTCAGGACCTTGCACTTGTGAGACAGGAACTTATGCCCCTGAGCTATCTCCCTGGCCCCTCCAACTTTTCATCTCTGAAAAAAAATAAAGGACATGAAGTAAGTCCTATTACATCTATATAATGGAATGTCATGAAGACATTAAAAAGAAAGGAGATCCACACCCATAATATAATAAAAAGTAAATATTTGATCTTTGTCTTTAGTTCCTGGTACTGAGTTCCTAAAAACCTTGGAATTTACTGTCCATTTTATGTTAATGAGATGACACACAGCACAGGGCCATAGGGCCAGGCTAGTTAGCTTCTCCAGGGTAGTTAGTGGCCAGAAAAAACAACTAAGAGATTAGAAGCCGGGCGTGGTGGCTTACGCCTGTAATCCCAGCACTCGGGAGCCTGAGACAGGAGGATTGGTGCGAGTTCAAGACCAGCCTGGGCTACAAAAGTGAGCTCAGGACCAGCCTCAACTGCATAGCGAGACCCTGTCTCAAAAAGGCAAAAAAAAAAAAAAAGAGATTAGAGGTCTGAGCTTTTAGGTCTCTCAACCCCCGACAGGGGAGGGACTGGAGATTTTATACAATAACTGATGACTAGTGGTGATCCAATCAGCTATTCCCACATAATGAAATCATCATGCAAACTCTAAATGAAAGAATGCTGCATTGGTGTACACATCCAAGAGAATAACTTTCTACTCATAGGTGCAGAATCTGCTGTCCTCAGGGTCCTTATAAACATGATCCTGGGTACCTCATTACTGGCATTTCATTTATATCCTCTGTACTAAGTTGTAAATAGGGCATCTTTCTGGGTTCCACAGTCCATTCTAATGAACTGTCAAATCCAAGGAAGAGGGCTAAAAATGTAGCTCAGTGGTGCAGCGCTTGCTTAGCATGTGCAAGGCCCTGGGTTCACTCCCTACTCCCTATAGGGCAGGGCTTGTGGAACCCCTAATTTGCATTCTGCTGAGCAGAACCATGGATAGTAGCTTGCAAAAAAAAAAACCCCATTACCAATCTGCTCTGACTGAGGTGTATCAAAAGGCAAAGACAGGGCCCGGCGGGATGGCTCAGTGGTCTAAAGCGCCTGCTTGGGAAAGCTTGGGCAGCTTCAGGGACCGCGGTTCGATCCCGGGCACCACATGCTGCGCCGGCCCTGCCCTCGGGGTGGGCTGAGCCGGCCATGAAAATGAGTGAATAAACAAACAAAGGTTCTGAAACAAGAAAAGAAATAATAAATAAAAAATAAAAAAATTTAAAAAAAGGCAAAGACAGGGGCCCGGCAGGATGGCTCAGTAGTCTAAAGCACCTGCTTAGGAAACTTGGGCGGCTGCAGGGACTGCAGTTGATCCCTGGCACCACATGCTGCGCCAGCCCTGCCCTCAGGGCAGGCTGAACTGGCCATAAAAATAAATAAATAAACAAACAAAAGTTCTGAAACAAGAAAAGAAATGTTTAAAAAAAAAAAAAAAAGGCAAAGACATAGGAAGACTTAAAAAAACAGGATGATTGGCGGACTTACAGGATCTAATTCAAGATCCACTGTAAAACTTTGGAAATCAAGATAATGTGGGGTTGCCAAAAAAAATAAACTATGCATGAACAGGATGAAAGATGCACCAGAGCTGGGGATATAGCTCAGCCACACAGTCCCTGCCTGGCAAGCATCAGGTTGTCAGTTTGATTCCTAGTACCAAAAAAAAAAAAAGGAGACACCAGAAATAGATCCATACTCTTATGTGTGGAGGACCACCTGAGTGACTCTCCTTGAATGAGAGCAATTGTCAGGGCTGGGGAGATAGCTCAGGGGCACTTCCTGGCAAGTGCAAGGTCCTGAGTTCAATCCACAGTTCCGCAAGGGAAACATAGCAATTGTCTCCATTTTGGCTGTGCCTGACCCTATTTTCATGTATTGATAGGTGTAGAGCTGGCTAGGACTTTTCCTTATCCCTTTAATTGGCCTTAAGCATTGCACATTGGTCTAGCCAATGTGCTGGTGGTAATTTTTAAAGACAGCGTGCGTATTTCGCTGATAATCCACACCGGCTGCTTTTTAATATGAGCTGGGTCAAGACAGGATGAAGAGCCAATGCTCCACGCTGTCAGTTTTTTTTTTTTTTTTTTTTTTTGGCTTTTTGAGACAGGGTCCCGCTATGTGGTTCAGGCTGGCCTTGAGCTCACTTTTGTAGCCCAGGCTAGTCTCGAACTCACACTGATCCTCCTGCCTCAGCCTCCTGAGTGCTGGGATTACAGGCGTGCGCCACCACACCCGGCTCACGCTGTCAGTTGGGATCAAGCCTTGAGAAAGAGGCTATGACTTCCTGGGGCTTGAAAGACTACACATTAGAGCTGAAGTGCCGGACCCCCCAAAATGAAATATATCTCAATAGTATAATGTAGCCGGGCGTGGTGGCGCACGCCTGTAATCCCAGCACTTGGGAGGCTGAGGCAGCAGGATCAGTGTGAGTTCGAGACCAGCCTGGGCTACAAAAGTGAGCTCAAGGCCAGCCTCAACTGCATAGTGAGACCCTGTCTCAAAAAGCAAAAAAAAAAAAAAAGTATAATGTAAATTACTTTTTCTCTATATCCTTCTCTCTCCATATGACAGTAAATGCACACCTCCTACCTAGCTCAGCTCACAGTACTCACCTACTTCCTGCTATTCTCAGTCATTCATCCTCAAACCACTCCTCCTTCATGACTGAATAAACTCGTGTTTGGCCGTGGGTCAAGGCTTTTGTTCTGGATAGCCATCACTATGGCTGGACTTAGGACACCTTGGCTCCTCATAACTATAAATACATCTTAGTGTCTTTATTCTCACTGTGGGTTGCACTGGAAGCAGTGGATTGGAATTAACTTGGTGGGATTGCAGTAACTTATCCATCGGATTGCAATTAACTTCCTGGACTGATTGGGGGACCAAAAAAGGGCTCCCTATAACATGGCCTACTTTTTGTTTGTTCGTTTTTTCTCTTTTTGAGACAGGGTCTCGCTATGCAGTTCAGGCTAGCCTTGAGCTCACTCTTGTAGCCCAGGCTGGTCTTAAACTCAACTCCCACCAATCCTCCTGCCTCAGCCTCCCGAATGCTGGGATTTACAGGTGTGTGCCACGGCTATGTTCTACTGGTTTTTTTTTTGTTGTTGTTGTTGTTGTTGTCGTCTTTTTGAGATAGGGTCTCGCTATGTAGTTCAGGCTGGCCTTGAGCTCTCTTTTGTAGCCCAGGCGGGTCTCAAACTCACACCGATCCTCCTGCCTCAGGCTCCCAAGTGCTGGGATTACAGGCGTGAGCCACCATGCCCAGCTGGTCTACTGGTTTTTGACGAAGCTATCACAATAGTAAGTTAGTGAAGAAAATAGTATTTTTTCACTACCTGGTATTGCAATAACTGAATACATGGGGGAGGGGGAATGCACCTCTATGTGACACCATACCCCCAAATTATTATTATTATTATATTTTTTTTTATGGCTGGCTCAGCCTACCCCTGGATGGGGCTGGCACAGCATGTGATGCCAGGAATCGACCCATAGTCCCTGCAGTTGCCTAAGTTTTCCTAAGCAGGTACTTTAGACCACTGAACCATCTCACCGCCCCCCCCCCCAAATTATTTAGAAGTATATTATATGCCTAAACATAGATTTAAGACTTTTCTTTTTTCCAGTGCTGAGGATGGAACACCACAGCCTTATACTGAAATGCTGTCACAGTTACTGTTCTCTTGTTGCTGGGACAAATAGACACTCAGAATGGAGGAAGTAGGGGCTGGGGAGATAGCTCCGAGGCACAAGTGCCTGCTGGGCAAGTGCAAGGTCGTGAGTTCGAACCCTGGTCCCACAAAAAAAAAAAAAAAAAAAAAAAAAGAATGGAGGAAGTAAAGGTTTATTTAGCTCACAGTTACTGGAGGTTTCAGTCCATACTCAGCTGGCTCCAAAGCAGAGCTGCACGTGACAGAGAGCAGTGGCTCATGATGGTGACAAAGAGCAAGAGAGCAAAGGGAGGCAGGTAGCTAGGCTCTCTCTCTTCTCCTTATATTGTAGTGCAAATTACCTGCTTCAGGGCATGTGCAGCAGCCACACCCACAATAATCAATCACAAACTCCAGAAGTGCCCCATGACTGCATGAGGCTTTGCTTTGGGAGGGACCCCTATGTACAAACAATGACAGAGGCATCCCAGCTCTTTTTTGGGCTGAGTGGGGGTGGGGTGTGTATGTCTCGGGTGTACACTTATTCTCAAAATCTTAAGACAAGGTCTCACTAGATTGCCCAGACTAGCTTTGAACATGTGATTTTGCCTCAGCCCCTGCAATATCTGGGGTTACAGGAATGTACCATCATACCCAGCCTAACACCTAACACTATTAAACTTCTAGAAGGAAACGAGGAAAAAATCTTTGTGAGGATGGGTTAAAGATTACTGTAGAAATTATATGACTGCTTGCACTCATCAAAATTTATCATATTATACAACTATTTTTTTTTTTTTTTGGTACCTCAGGAAATCACCTCAGGACCTCATGCTTGTCAGGCAAGTGCTGTGCCGCTGAGTTATATCCCTGGCTACACAATTGAATTTTATTGTATTAAGCCTCAGTAAAGCTGGAAATAAATACACTCTGTGTGGGGCTCCACTCCCAAGATTCTGAAAGAACTGATACTGGATGAGGCCTTAAACAAGTCTGACTAGCTGACCCAGCTAATTCTAACCTGTGGCAGGTAGAGCTCTTGCCTTGAACTAAAGCCTGTGAAAAAGGTACACAAAAGGAGGAGCCTAAGTTTTGTGTTTACACCTTCAGCTCTCAGATGCCAGCCCTACTTCTCCCAGGTAGCCTCCTCCTCACTACTCTGCTTTCATTCTCTTCCTCCACCCAGCGCTGCCCTACTGAACTCACATAACAAAAGGAATGCAAGACGAAGGCATTCATACAAAGTGTCAATGATGGATAGCCAAATTTTGTTAAGCTGTTCCCTTGTGCATGTAAAGGAATTCTTTTAAAGAATTCCTAACAGTGATGCAGGAAGAAAATACTGATCTAGGGTGGATGACCTCCAATAGGGAACCTCCAAATGATACAGGGAAAACCAATCCCCAACCTGAAAGGTACCTGGGACGAGTTCATGTTCTCTAAAACCGAAGAATGAATTTTAGGAACAAATGGAAGTTATGAGCAGAATAGATTTATGGAGGGAAAGAAAGCTCCTGTCTGAGAGAAGGACAGGAGGGAAGTCCAGAGTGAGTGTCCCCCAGAAGCTGTCTCTTCCAGGAACTTTTATAGAGAAGACGTGGGAACTCGCTTAGGTGGATATGAGGTGGGACAAAGACTATGGTCAACCAATGAGATTACAAGCACCATTGCTCAGGCAAAATTGATTAACATCGGGATCCAATGGAGAAGGCAAGTCACTTAGCAAGCGGGCAAGCACACCACCTACTGAGCTTGGGCTCGTGACTCTTTCTAGGCTCTTTCAAGGTGATTGATACTCATTTAGCATATCAATCCCTGATGCTTATCTTTAAGGAACTATGGAGTTGCTTTTAATTACTCTTGTCACAAGATCTGGCCCACGGGGAAGGAGTGTCTTGTCTCTAGTTGTAGAGTCACCTCGCCTTCCATGCTGTCCTTGAGGGCCTGGCCCTGTCTGACTGCCTATAATATTTCTATCTAATTCAGCTGCCTACAACAACAGCATGACTCTCAACAGTGTCTTCCCACTCTGCCCATTGGATAACAGAACAGTTCTGTTTTGAGATGGTTTGAGGTTCAGACTTATTCACCATTCACTTGGCAGAAAGAACAAGGCACTACAGCTGGGCATGCTGGCGCATGCCTGTAAACCCAGCATTTAGGAGGCTGAGGCAGGATTGTTGTAAAAAGTGAACTCAAACCCAGCCGGAATTACATAGTGAAACCTGTCTCAAAAAGACAAAGAAGGGAGCCAGCCAGATAGCTCAGTGGACTATAGCACCTGCTGCGGCAGCGCCTAGCTGGATTTGATCCCTAGCGTGCTCCCCCCCCCCCCCCCCGCGCTCGCTGACGCTGCGATTGAGGACTGAGACTGGGCTGGGTGACAAGCGCCTGTAATCCCAGCTTTTGGGAGGCTGAAAACAGAAGTCTGATCTACGTTAGGGACACTCTGTAGACGCTGTCCTAAATACACAATTTCTTTTGGCTACCTCAGGCTTCCTTAAAGGTCCGTCTGGTAATTTGTGGCAGCTGGGGATTGGACTCTGGTCCCCTGCACCTGAATGCGTTTGCCCTAGCAGGCACTTTAATAACTGAGCTAAACCGGGCGTGGTGGCTCACGCCTGTAATCCCAGCACTTGGGAGGCTGAGGCAGGAGGATCGCTGCGAGTTCGAGACCAGCCTGGGCTACAAAAGTGAGCTCAAAGCCAGCCTGAACTGCACAGTGAAACCCTGTCTCAAAAAGGCAAAAAAACAAAAAAACAAAAAAACAAAAAAACAAAAAAACAAACAAACAAACAAAAAAATAACTGAGTTAAGCCACAGGCCCCTCAGTCCTAAAAACAGACAGAGAAAAAGAAAGTCTTATTACTGACTCTGCTCCACATCTGCTTAGGCTCTGGGTCAGTGGGAGGAATACAAGGTGCCAGCAGATCAGGAGTATCTGATCCTTGTAGTCCAGGGAAAGTTATGGACTTGAACAACCCCGGAGTTAATTACAGAGGGGTGTGACCTGAGTGGGGATCAAGGAAGGGCTTCTGTAGTCAGTCGAGCCTAACTGGGCCTGGGGTAGGGAAGGCTTCAGAGAGGAAAATCAGGGCTCTGCTGGATTCAGGGTAGTGTGGAAACCTCCCCAGGGAGAGAAGCACAACAAAGAGAGTACGAGAGGGCCAAGGAGGATTGGGACATATGAAGAGACGATGGCCTGAGGACTCTGGAGGGTGTCTTAGTGGGGGTGAGGGGAGCAAAAGCTGAGACCAAAGACTTTTATTCAAGTATTTTATTTGAAGGGTTTTCCCAGGAGGCAGGAGTAAGGAAGACACAGGCAAGAGGAAGCCCATAGAGAGAGTCCTTGTTGAGTGGTTCTCATTTAAGGGGCCCTCACTTCTACTGTGAGGACCTGGGGCTTATTTCTGCTGACTCCCAAGCAACAGGGGCAAAATATGCATCAGAAAGGGCCTCCAAAGGTAGGAGTCCAGGGGCCCTCTGTGTGTGTGTGCGGGGTGGTGGATAAAACTCAGGGCCTCATACGTTGTAGGCACTTTACCACTGAGCTATATTCCCACTCGATTTTCTTTTCTTTTTTTTTTTTGTCTTTTTGAGACAGGGTCTCAGTATACAGTTCAGGCTGGCCTTGAGCTCACTTTTGTAGCTCAGGCTGGTCTCGAACTCAAACTGATCCTCCTGCCTCAGCCTCCTGAGTGCTGGGATTACAGGGGTGCACCACCAGGCTCAGCATTCTATTTTCTTTTTTTTGAGACAAGGTCTCACTGTGTAGGTGAGGCTGGCCTCAAACTCATGGTAATTCTTTTGCCTTAGCATCAAGAGAGATTATAAGTATAAACAACCACACCTGCCGGGCGTGGTGGCGTATGCCTGTAATCCCAGCACTCTTGAGGCTGAGGCAGGAGGATCGGTGCAAGTTCGAGACCAGCCTGGGCTACAAAAGTGAGCTCAGGACCAGCCTCAACTGCATAGCCAGACCCTGTCTCAAAAAAGACAAAAAAAAAAATAAATAAATAAATAAATAACCACACCTGGCTGTGGTTTTTTTTTTTTTTGGGGGGGGGGTGGGGACTGGGTTCGAACTTACAACCTTTCACTTGCCAGGCAGATATTTGTGCCACAAAGCTATCTCCCTGGCCCTGACACCTGGCTTTTAGTGTTTTTTGTTTTGTTTTTGTATTTTAGGGAAGGGTCTACAGGGTGTTCAGGGTCCAACTACTAAGTCAGACTCAGTGCTCTGCCTGTTTACAGCTTCCCAAGAGTTGGGATTACTTTTAGTGTTTTTGAGGTAGGGTCTCAGTATTAGTTGAGGCTTGCCTTGAACTTGTAATCCTCTGGCCCCGCCTCCTGAGTAGCTGAGATAACGAGTATGTGCTTCTATCTCCTAGCCTTGAGATACCCCTTGGGGAAGGGGTGTTCTTTCCCACTGTAAGTTTCCATCTGAGCTGTTCTTGAGAGGTTGGTGACTGATAAAAGTCACTGGGCAGAAAAATGGAGATTATTGAGGGTGCCAGGAGCTTGAGGTGAGACCCAGTCATCTATGGAAACTGAACATTAAAGCTGCATCAGAGGTCCAGTTTAACCAAGGACAGGCAGAATGGGACACAAAAGACACCTCCTACAGAAAGAAGGAGGACTGGTTGGGGGACTGAATGGATGCTGTAAGCTGAACAAATTCAGGAAATGGTGTTGGAAAAGTAAGGTCAGAGAGACTTGTATGCTAGACTATACAGTCTGAGTTTAATTTAGCTGGCCCTGGCACCTTATAGGTGCCCAACAAATATTTACTGGATGAATAAATGACAGATGCACATGGGCTGCACTCCAGCAAAGCTGCTGGTGCTTAGAAGCCAGGAGACTAGCAGTGTGACCTCTAACCTCTTTGGCCTTCTACTGGCTTTCTGAAGTGGCAACCTTCTTTATGGGGTTGTTGTGAGAAATTAGATGAGATCAAAGACGTGTGGCAACTAGATATGTGGACTCAATAAATGTCAGCCACCCTGCTCCTGTCCCCATGATAACCCGGAAACCAAGTAATAAAGCTGAACTATCTACCAGCTGGAGACAATGAAGGCTGCTCCTGGGATCTGTTTACAGAAGATGTATGCTGGTGTTTCCAGCTATATTGGTCCTGGTGGAAAAAATTAGTGGTTTTGGTAACAACTTCCTTGGGCCAAAGGGGAATCATACCAGTGCTTTAATTAAAGGATAGGGTTGAAATGACCCTCCCAGGGAACTTACACATTGAGAAATGGATGCTTATAGTAACTTATAATTTTCTTTTTCTTTGTGCATTTAAATATACATAGTGAAAGACCTTTTGATCAATAGGCTGTTGACCAGAGTCATCTGTCACTGTGGTGCTGCATTTTCTCTCCCCTTCTGAAATGTTAACAGGCCAGGATGCCTGCAGTCTCCATTTGAGGACACATTGGCAGGTTGCAGGCACTGGGGGTTCCTCAATCCTTTCTGGTAGAGGAGGTTGTAGTAGCCTCTGGGGCTTCAAAGAGTGGAGCTAAGGTGGGAGAGAAGGCACTCTTCAGAACTAGGTGAAGGATTCAGAAATTACTCCACCTGGGGAACATTCAATGAGCATTATTTATTTATCTACTTACTAGACAGGTTCTATCTCTATAGTTCATACTAGCCTTGACCTCATCATGTAGCCCAGGCTCACCTTGAAGTCTTGGTGATCCTCTTGTCTCAGCCTCCTAAGTGCTGGGTCTATAGGCCTGTATCATCAGGCCAGCTTCAATTAGTGTATTTTAGTCTATTTCCCTATAACCATTTGGCATAAGGACAAATGCTGTGATGATTCATCCAGTGGAACACTAAATTAGAAAAAAAAAAAAAAATGAAAATGGGCCCAGCAGGATGGCTCAGTGGTCTAAAGAGCCTGCTTAGGAAAGCTTGGGTGGCTGCAGGGACCGCAGTTTGATCCCTGGCACCACAAGCTGCGCCAGCCCTGCCCTCAGGGCAGGCTGAGC
>PVJA010053231.1:0-12059 GCA_004027025.1 Myocastor coypus
ATGTAGTATTCACTTTCAGTAATAAAGAAATAAGTGAAAGCAGGCGTGGTGGTGCACGTCTGTAATCCCAACACTTGGGAGGCTGAAGCAGGAGGATCAGTGCGAGTTCAACACCAGCCTGGGCTACAAAAGTGAGCCCAAGACCAGCCTGGACTGCATAGCGAGACCCTGTCTCAAAAGAGTCAAAAAAAAAAAAAAACGAAAGAAAGGAAGAGAGAAGTGAAATAAAAATAAGCATGTTGGAAATCTGAGTTTAAAAAGACAAGATTAACATAGCCACTGGCTTCTAATTACTCATACTTTATTAGGAAAAAGAAAGTAGTAAACATTGTCTTTAAACTAACTGGACAATTTAAAACACTATAAAGATAGACCCAGCTATCTCAAACTTTATTAGCAAGGGAAGGATTTTTAGATGAAAATAGATTATATATTGAACCCTAAAATGAGTAAGAGTTATACAAATAATGTGAGCACTGCTGCAGTGTTAGTGTACTTTCATGAAAATATTTCAGTTTATCTATTGAAGAACTGTGAAATTGTATTCTAAGTCTTCATGAACCTATTTTCTAACTCCAAATGATGTTTGTAATAAAACTACATATCTCCCTATTACATGAATGGCTAACATTATGAATACTGTAGATGTATTCTCTCTTATTCTTGACATGATCAGTTTTGCTCTATGAATTTAAAAAATTATATCTAGATATAATTTTGGGATGATTTGTTAGTCACCATTCTTTTCCTGCGTAATTAATTTAAAGGAGGAATTTTAAAACGTTGTAACAAAGCAACTTTATCAAGCAGAAACTGCATACAACAAAATTTTCAAACTTCAAATGTAAGATTCAATAGATCCCAGCACACTGACGGAGTTGTACAAGCACAACTGCAATTAAATTTAGGTGCGTTTTGCCATCCTGAATCAAAACACTCTTACCTAGTAGTTATCATCCCCATCCCCTATGTTCCATTTCAGTAGCCCAGTAACTTGAAGGAAATATTGGCTCACAATTTCAGAATTTTATTCTGTGGTGATCATTTTGTTCAGGCCATGGAAAGGAAGAAACATCATAGTTGAAGGGGATAGCAGGGCAGACTGTTTATTTCATGGTATCCAGGACACAAAAAGTAAGCCATAAATGAAGGGGCCACGACAGAACATAAGCCCCCGTTATCATGCATTATGATTCATTCCCTTAACTAGGATGTATATTCTCTTTCCATTGCCTACCAATAATGACATCAAAGTATGGTATCATCAGTGAATTACTCCACAGATGAAATTAAAGATATTAAGAAATCATTTCTTTGGACATTATTTCTTAGTATTGCTGTTATAAGAAAAAAACCTTCAAAAAAATTCTTTGAAGGATATTTCATATTTAAGCCCTAATAGGAGGATAAAGAGATCAATGTAGCTTTACATTATTCTACTGTCCAGTTACTCTAAGACAAAGAAGTGAGACTAACAGTACTGGAAAGTAAGTGATTGATAAATGTCATTAATATCACTATGTGATAAGAAATCTCCATGAATTACAAAATAAATGGGTGATTTAACACCACCTAGAAATGTAGACCCCATGAAGAAATAAGTTGAAATAAGTGAAACTATAAAATACATAACAGTTTTTACCATAGCTCTTTATTATAATAGTATGTTGAAGGTCACTTAAACAGCGAGCATTATTTGATTTTGTGCTTCTTACACTGAATAGTTATTACTCTCTCTCTCTCTCTCTCTCTCTCTATATATATATATATATATATATATATATATATATATATACACACACACACACACACATATATATATATATATATATATATATACACATACATGTTTTATGTTTACCATTAAAATTTTGTTATTATCATATATATCACTATAAGCCTGCATTTTCAGTTCTGCGGGACAAGATTTCAAGGACTGTCATTGTTTATAGATCTACATTTAAAATTGTAGGAACATGTCAAGATATTTTACCAAAACAATGTCATTTTGTTTTATTCTTATTTCTGAAGGTGTAATTTTGTCAGTCTCTACTTGTGTCAGTTTCCTGCTAGAATCATTTATCGAATATGATGTGGTATATAAATATTTTAAAATTTGCATTCTTCTAAGGTTGGGAATTTTTTGTGGTAATTGAACAATTCACATCTCTTTGAAGAAATGTCTATCTCAGAATTCTTATTCATTTTTAAAGTGAGCCATTTGTCTGTAGTTATAGATTTATAAGCTTACAAATTTTAACAGAAGTCCTTCATCAGATGCAAGGATTGATATCATTTCCTCTTGAATTGCATCTTGTCATTTAATTTTTGTGGGTGCTCTTTGAAGAGCAAATGTTTTCTAAATTTTAATTTTCTTAGCACTTTATTAAACACTGTAAATTCAAATTCATTGTAATTAAAATTCAAAATATTTATTTTTGTCTTTATTGTGCCTGTGGTTTTTATAATAATATTGAAAATTAACATATGTATGTATTTATTGGGTACAAAGTGATATTAACAATTGTAGGATAAAAATGAAAACTGTAAAATTGGTCAACCCATTGAGAATTCTAGTCTTTCTCAGACAGAACTTACTTTCCTCAACAAATAGATTTTGCTCTAAAGTAAAGTAAAAAATTATAAAACTACTAGAAAATAACAGAAGGCAAAATCTATACAGTGATAATTTGCGTAAAACTATTTGGATATCAACCCAAAGGTACACAGTGTTCAATGTAAGGAAAATAGATCAATGAAAATATATCAAACTGTGAAGTAAACAAGTGTGAAGGTCAAAACATTGTTCAAAGACTATTCAAGGGAGCAAGAAACTAATAAAAATGACAACATATAATGAATATTTCAAATTCTGTATGTTAGATTTTTTCAAAGCATTTTGTGTAGGTGATCCTTACTAATATCTATGTGTGATAGCACTGTTTTTTGACCCTAGTAGCATAATGAGTAGTACGTCCATCTCTGCTCTATGGTATGTGGGTGACTAATGTGTAGCAATACTATATGTATGGAAATTAATTGGGGGGGCCTGGCGGGATGGCTCAGTGGTCTAAAGCGCCTGCTTGGGGAAGCTTGGGTGGCTTCAGGGAGTGCGGTTCGATCCCCCGCACCACATGCTGCGCCAGCCCTGCCCTCGGGGAGGGCTGAGCCGGCCATAAAAAATGAGTGAATAAACAAACAAAGGTTCTGAAACAAGAAAAAAATAATAAATAAAATAAAATAAAATAATAAATAAAATAAAATTAAATTTAATTTTAAAAAAGAAATTAATTGCATATTAATTTGAGAAAGGCATTTTGTTGATGTGGGCTTTTAACTCAAATTGAGGTTTTTTAGTCTTTAAAAGCAAGTAGAGAAAATAGAAGGCTGAATATATGCCACAGATGTTACTTTCATCATACTCTGAAATGTGTCAGTGATAAAAAGTATGCAAGGAACAACACTGGTCTGGCTGAGAGAACCCAGTTTTAGAGAACCTTGGAGAAAATGATACTGTAATCATGTCACCAGTCTTTGTCACTTATAATATTTATATTCATGGGGGGGCATTGTTCTTCAACAGGAGGAGCAATACAGAAATTTTGAAAGATAACATACAAATACGTTGAGAAAGAAATAAAGACAAATATTTGAATATACCAATAAAACAGAGCAAGTTGTCAGATGAACTAAGATAGAAACAGAACATGTATCAAGAAATGTGAATGATTTCAGTTGCTAAAAAAGGTCAAAAGAGAAATGATATAAATGCAGAAACAAGAAAACATTTTATCTTCATAGAACACTTGAAAAACAGTATCATGCCAGGCAAAAAGATTTAAGTGTTTCCTACAAATAAGAACACTCAGAATGTTGTTATTGCCGGGCGTGGTGGCGCACGCTTGTAATCCCAGCACTCGGGAGGCTGAGGCAGGAGGATTGGTGCGAGTTCGAGACCAGCCTGGGCTACAAAAGTGAGCCAGGACCAGCCTCAACTGCATAGCGAGACCCTGTCTCAAAAAGGCAAAAAAAAAAAAAAAAAAAGAAAAGAATGTTGTTATTTTAAAATCTGAAAATGCTTAGGAGTAAGACATACTTCATAGGAAAGCTGTAAAATTTCTGACATAAAGGGATGCTAGCAAATGAACTGGCTAAGTGGAGACTTGGCAAGGAAAAGACTTGGCAATTCAGTATCCCACTGTGAATTAGGAAAAGAGAACTGGGAAAAATTGCATGAATATGCACTTTCAATATTCGCTTCCATTTTCATGTGTTGAAAGTTCCTTAGAATTTTGAGTATAGACTGTTAATGATGGTAGCAAATAACATCCGTCTGGATTACAGTTTTATAGGGAGATTTAAGGAAATCAGAGTAACCTTATCACGCTTTGATTATGACATGGTCTCTTAAGAGTTTAACTATTTTAAATATGAATGTATTGAAGAGAAAAATACAAACTAGACAATATGAAAACAGGGACATAGAACTTTCACAAAAGGCTGGGACCATAATGGTGAGAGGTAGGGTGAAGGGCAGAGGAAAAGGATGAAAATGAAATAATATTTATTATCTACATATACCAACTCCCCATAATTAATGTAATCCACATGTACTGTAAACATGTAATAAAAATTTTAAAGGTATAAATAAAGACAAGAAATTAAAGGTAATTTGGTATGCTGAGATAATAGGAGAAATAGATACGCGTGAGACAATAAGTTCTTTTTTTGATATGTAGTTTCTGGTCAAGAAAATATATTCATAAGTAAAGTGAAAATAAACATAAAGCATTGTATATTTTACCTATATTGCAGACTATGGAGAACTTCATTAACAATTACGCTTTAAAAAATAACAATAGATTTTTTAAGGTTGTTGAGTCTTTTAAAAAGAAGGGGATAAAGAAGAGTGCTGAATGTGTGCTGTAGATATGCTACTCAGATCACACTCTGAAATGTTTCAGAGATAAAATCCATTTAGAAAAGGTTTAATATAATCTACTGAATTTATCCATATCTTACCACTGGCTGGTGAAACTTCATATATTTTTGAGGTTTCTATTTTGCTTTGCTTCTATGAATAGTGTAATATTTGTAAAATTAACATATTGTTGGGTTAATGAAAATAACACACAGAGAGAAATTATAAAATAAATGAAGAAAAGTAACAAGGAGATCCCTCCAACAGTGATTAAGTTATTTAGAACTTGATGTTTTACACACTGCATGTATCATGCCATAGCTGGGTAGGGCAGATAAATGTATCATACTATCCATAACCCAGAGAGAGCAGGTACTGCCTAGCTTCTACTTCTGTAATGCTCATTGCAGATTGCAAATGTGCCCACTACTAGTTTAGACAGGTACTCTTCTTTCTGCTAATTTAGTAGCTAATTAATTAGTTATATGTACACGAAGGAAGGAATTTAATTTTGGTAGTTTCATATATGTGAATAGCATGCTTAGGTAAATTGCAATATTGAATTCAATACTGAATTCATTCCATATCACTGTCCCCCAAAGAGAGAGAGAGAGAGAGAGAATTAAGTCTTTCAAAGTCACACTACCTTCTAAAACAACCAGGAATATAGACAATTGGGGTGATTTAGAATGAGATAGCAGAACAACGGAATTGGAAATATAGAGTAAAATATTTGCAGGTAACTGCAATCGTTATTTAGATACCGACAAAACATGTCATCTTCCCTGCCTGCTGAGTCTATAACCTAAAGGTGACATTTAAAGATATCTATTGCTATGTACATTATATTTATATTTCACTTTTTAATATTAAAAATTGTGGCATAGAACTTTGTTTTCCAATCATGGTGCAATCATGTTTCATTCACTGAATGTATTTGTTGCATTTCTAATATAAGTTAAACTTGTGACTGGGTGAACTTTTTATTTTAAAGCAGTTTTCGATTCACAAAAAATTGGATAAGCAGTACAGAGTTCACCTTGGTTTTCATATTTTTGACATGTTATCTAAATATGCTATATTTATTATAAAATATGAACTAAGAGTGACACATTGTTTTTAATTGGTTCCTATAAATTACTTAGATTCTTGTGGGTTTTATGTATCCTGTTGTTTTTTCCCAAAAATGTCCGTCCAGGATGTCCGTGAGTTAGTACATTTTCTTATGCATTTCTTAGCTGTCTATAGAAATTTCTTAGATTTTTTTTCATTGCTTCAGGACCTTGAGAATTGCAACAATTATGGGTCACTTGTGATGCAGAATTTCTCTTTTGAAGAATTTCCAGCTATTTTGTTCTAATTTAATTGTGATCAAGATTTTCTTGAAGAATGCAAATGCAAAGATGCCGTCCTCCTAACACTATTCCATGAATTTTGTATGACTTTGCAGCACCTGGCATGATATGTTGTAGACAGTTGGTATAAACAATAGAAATTGGTTTTCACACATCTTTGGGGGCTAGAAGTCCAAGATCAATTTAGTAGCAGGGTAGATTTCATCTTGATGCCTCTCTTCTTGGCATGTTGGCATCTGTCTTTATTTCTGTTTTCATATTGTCATTGCTCTGTGTGCACATCCAGATGTTTCTCTGTGAGTCTAGAATTCTTGTAGAGGCACCATTTAGATTGTGTTGGGACATTTTCTAATTTAATCACTTTGTGAAGACTTTATGTTCCACTAAAACATCATTTTGAGTAACAGGATCTTAGAGTTTCAACTTTTTTACTTCAAATTTTAGGAGTTTGGAAAATTCAGCTCAAAATAGGCCATGATTTTAACGTGGGTGTCACTTTTGATTTGACTCTGATTGTCAGGCTGAAGGAGTATTTACCAGGCTTTTTCCCTGAATAATTTCTTTTTCGTTTTACTACTCTGCTCTGTGTGGAAAGAATTACTCTATGAAATTCACAGTGAACAGCTGGAATTTATGGTACCTTCTTCAGGTCTTTAAGGCAGCCTACATAAATTATGGGGAATTCTCTACTGAAAATTTGTGTCACATACTTATTTTACCTCATGTATTTACTTTATTCAATTATTTATTTGTATAGGTACAGATTTGTGGGTATTTGTTTCATACTCTGGTATCTATTATACGCATTCATGAAATTGTTTTGTTTTGTTAAGCCAAGTTGGCTTATATGGTGTACCCCATCTGCCTTTTCTGTCTTCTTCTCATGGTTGGATTCTGATTCAATGCTTAAGCACTGGTACCTCATAGCTGTTCTTGTATATTTCTTACTTAATTTTATCAGGAGGCCAATGTTAGATTGATCTGCTACTCTACTGATGATGCTAATTTAGTGATGTTATTAAATGGATGATTCCTCTATGGAGATTTTTCTTTTTTTTTTTTGCTTTTTAGCAGTATGTGGAATTATTCTTTGAGAATATTATCCTTAACAACCTGCTAATAGGATTTGAAGATTCATTTTAATTTTTATCAAGGTTTTATTTTTTTATTTTTGTATGTAAGAGCCATTATTTTATATTTATTAAATACTTTGCTCATAGAAATTATCAAATTACTTGCATGTATAACATTTACATATTATATGTGTTTCTTACTGGATTATACCAACTTTCTCAATTTTTTTTTGGTGGAAACAGGGATTGAACTAAGAACCTTGCACTTGCCAGGTAGGCACTCATGCCCCTGAATTATTTCCCCAGCCCCTAAACCAACTTTCAATGGCATCAAGTAAGTAGAAAATCTTTGACATATGGATATGTTGAGGACATTTTGTGTTCAAATTCCACAAATATTTTGGTGGGTTTTTTTGGTATTTTTTTATGACTCTCAATAAGGAATTACAATGTGACAGTTTAAAAACACATTAGTAGTACATTTCCAATAATTGATATAATGCATATTGTTGTCCTTGTTGTAGTTATACAAAGCACAGCGTGTAGATATTATAAATTTTCAATGGTTATTGGTACAATAAATTTATTCTCTTTGATCTAAGAAAAGGTAGTTGTATACATAGTGAAATGTTCCATAACTGCAGTGAGTTACTGGTGAAACCAGCAATTATAGAAGATGTTGATTTGAGCCTTTTATAGCTCAGCATACTAAATAACCTTTATGTTTTATGCTGCTTCTAATGTAATTTCAGTCCTCAAGTACATGGCTGGTTTACAAGAAAACAGAAAAGGTATTAAATGAGAGTAAGAGACTAGGAAAAATGCCAAAGGATGTCCACACTAAAATTTGGTGCATGATTATATTTCTAAATATCTGTGTAAAAATGTGTAACTGCTTTTATCACATTCCATAGAGATTTATTAGAATATCAATGATTTGTGGAAAATGCCAATTCCAAGTTAAGTCTAAGGTGTTTGTTATTCAGAAAGACAGTGATATGAAGCTCAAGCACCCATGTTTTAGAGTAATATTGTCTCTAAGGTTTTCTTCTGGAGGGCTAAGCATATAAGTTTACAGACTAAAAATTGGAGAAAAAGAAGGGCTCCAAGGATAGCCAATATTTTGGCCCTAGCCCTTCAAGGTCAATGAGGACTCAGGACAGAACAGAACCTGTGCTGTAACATTCTATAACTCAGTGGTTTCCCAGATTTTCTGTTCAAGGAGATTAAGGGACCATGGAGGAAAGGGACTGAAGGTATGTAGTCTGCCTAAGGAGAGTCACCTAGAGAGAAAACATTCTCTCATGCTTTACCAAGGAGCAGACTGGTCTAGCAATGGCCATGACTCCAGATGGTTGACACTAAGAACAGTTCTACAGAGGACTGTACATGGTTCCAAAGTAAATCCTGAGGGGATTTAACTGACCGTGGGGACACAAAAACTACACGTTCTGTTATACAGTTCTTGCTTTAACTTGCCCTTAGTCACCTAATAGCAAGGTCTTAAAATACTGTTTTTTTCCTACTTCTATCACTCATTTAAATTAGCATTTGTTTCTAAAGCCTCTTTTTCTTTCTTCTTTCTGTTTTTCTTTTGATGTCATCAATGCTACTTAATTTTTTCAGTGACTTATATTCTATAATTTTCATTATTGTTTGTTATGTTAAAATTCTCTCAAATTTGGAACAGGGGACCCGTCTAGATAGCTCAGGGGATTAAATCATGTGCTTAGCCAGAACACAGTGGCCAGATTCAGTCCTCAGTGTGCTGTGCTGGTCCCACTCATCACTGAGAGGATGACTGAGACTGGGCATTGCGGTGCATGCCTATAATCCCAGTGCTTTGGTGGGTGAAAACAGGAGGATCACTATGAGACCAATTTATGTAGTGAGACCCTGTAGACCCTGTACTAAATGCATTAAAAAAAACCCTAAAAATTTGGACTAGAGAAACCCATTTATACCTGCTGATATTCTTTTGGCAAGGCCGTATTATTTGAACTCTATTCTTTCTGAAACAAATGCTTTTCAAGGGCTTTCTTTGGAGTATGGCAACAAATAGGTAACAGAGAATAATGATTCTATCTTCCTACCCCAGGGCACTTGCAACATAGTAGAGCAACCACCATCTGACCCCCACTTACACAACAACCTTGGATGGTAGTTTTTGAATCAGTGCTTATTTGATTTATATTTTTGTGGTACTAAGAATTGAACCCTATGCTCCTGCATGTCAGGAAAGTGCTCTACTGCTGAGCAACATCCCTATCTCCACAATTTTCAAATTATAGCTCACTATCGTCTTTAGCCAAATATGGTGGTGCATGGGAAGTTATGGCAGAAAGATAGCCAAGGTTCTGAGGCCAGGCTGGGCTATATGGTAAATTCAAGCCTGAAATACATAGCTAGCTAGACCCAGTCTCCAACATTCAGCAGGCAGACAGACACACAGACAGACAGACAGACAGACAGACAAATCAGTAACTGGATGATCTCTTAACACTATTCATATTATTTCTCTCTCTTCAGCTTATGCAGAGTCTACTTCTCTGATTAAATTTATGATGATTCTATTGTCTATTTAAAGTAATGCACATTAAAGTTACTGATGAACTAATGGGAAATTGTGCTACTAAATTGTATTTACTATCTTTGGGGGAGTAAAGGATGATGTGAATTTAAACGCTGAGGTTCTTTTTAAACTACAGGTGTCCTAGGCTCTTACACAATCAGAAAATATTTAATAGATTCAAATTTTCTGAGACTATTGAAGGAATGTTTCCATGGAAATATTTAAGCAGATATTTGACATCTAGCTGATGAAGACAAAGAATAATAAAATAAATTAGGAAAAGAGTTATACTAGAGGTAATGTATTTTTTTCAACTGTATATCTGTGACTGCTTTTATCAATGAAGCTGACTAATTTCACATGAATCAACTGTCATTTTTATGTGATCTTGTGACCCAAATATCTAGACTGAGAATGAATGAAAGAGATAGTATGTGCTAACATCTGACCAATAATAATAGTGCACAAACCGGATTCTGCAGGTTGTAGGCCATACATTCATTTGACTATTTTAATAATAAATATCTACATGTGAATCCTATTTTCTGCCATCCATTTATAAATTTATTCATTTTTAAAGATGGCTGTGGTAGTTTTAGAGTAAGAGAATTGGTGGAAAAGTGCTCACTCTGTTCTAACAACTGAAGAGAGCAGATCTGATTGATAACAGGAAGGATGCGCTGAAAAAGAAGGGTAGACTTTGATTTATGAGAATAATGTGCAGGGTGGAACATAACCTTGATGAAAATAAAAATGGAGTGTGATAGACATGTGACTAAGATGAGGCAAAAGGGGTCAGACATCAGAAAACACTGAAGTTACAAAGTATCCAAATGCGAAAGAACTTTTGGGAGCCAAGGAATAGTTTTGGAAAGAACTTATTTGGACTATGTGCATTTGCCAACTGATGCAATTTAATTTCAAATCCTTTGGCATTTGTTCATGTGGTAGTAGGGGCAGCCAGTAAATGAGATCAATATGGATGGGAAATTGAATTTTTAAGAAGAACACTAAAGTAACATTCATTTTAATAATAAAACTGAGTCATTTAAAAAAAAAAAAGCACTCTGTAAAGGAATCACATTATCTTTAATAATATCAAAGTTTGTGGCTATTCAAACTAGTTTGTTCATTTTATGATATGATGTTCTTATTCTCTTGGGTCATTTTCAATTCATTTGTTTGAAATGAGATTTTGAAAATATGGTGATGCTTTTTTTATATCTTGTCCAGTTGTTCATGATTGGAATATGCATTTGTAGATAAAAAAAATTCTGGTACAATTTCTTATCCATTAGAACTCTTTGAAAATAAAGGATGCATTTTTCGATTTCTGTAGTGGATTCCATGAACATCATTGAGTTCTAATTCTGTTAGAACTGTGAACTTAACTAATGCAGTATATTTAATGTCTAGAAAAGAATATCTGATTTCATTTGATGAGGGATGAATAACCCCAGGGTACAAAGACATTCATTTGTAAAGTAAAAAAATAACCTTTGGGTAAGAATATTTTGTTTTCTTTTGTTGATCTAGTCTACATTTTTAAAAGCAAATTTGTCATGTAAGAATAGATGTTGCAGCTTATCTAAGCTATAAATCATACAGTTAACCAATAAATATCAATCAATATTTTTCATATGAGAATTATTAGTGTTCTCATAAAAGTTAGAGATATTTTAAAGGAAGATACATGGCTAATGGATGCATGTTATTCATTAGAATTATAAGTTCTATTAGGACTAGAAAAGTTATGAAGTATTCCTAAAAATTGAAGGAGTGAATATGAGATTTTGCCAGCATGCCTTTGGATTATTACTCACGAAACATTGGTTGTGGAAGACTATTCTAATGTTACTTTTTGTACATTCTATGGTCTCAAATTTAATCCTGAGGGGATTTGACCCTGGAAGAAACAAAAAAAAAAATGAATGTTTTTTTATACAGGTCTTGCTTCGACTTGCCCTTGACCACCCAGCAAGAAAAAAAAAAAAATCCTTAATTACAATGCATGGAACGCAGAGCTAGATTGGTGAGATGAGCTTTAGGAGGCTTAGATTCAATAGCCTCCAACGTCACAAGCTTCACTGGTGGCACACTGCAATTGCAAAACCTTTGATTGTATATGTATCTGCTTC
>PVJA010053232.1:0-12070 GCA_004027025.1 Myocastor coypus
TAATGCAATTCCAAAAAAATATCATTAGCATGATGTACAGAACTAGAGAAAGCATTCCTAAAATTCATTTATAATCAGAGACAATCTAGAATAGCAAAAGCAATCAGGGGATGGGGAGGCATGTCAGTGGGGGATCACAATCTCTAACTTGAAATTATACTCCAAAGCTACTGTGATAAAATTAGCATAGTATTCACAAGAAAAAGTAGATACCTGAGGATCAGTGGAACAGATGATAAAATACACCACTCCAATTGCACTCAGCCATATTTTCTTTCACTAAAAGAAGGATAACTTCTTTAATAAATGGTGCTAGAAAATCTGTCTTTCATATACTAAAGACTAAAATTAGACTCGTGTCTATCACCATGAAATAAACTAAAGTCAAAACAGACCAAAGATATAAATATTAAAATAGAAATGCTAAATCTACAGGAAGACAAAATTAGGTAGAAATACTGAAGACATAGATGTAGGTAGAGATTTCAAGAACAAAACTCAGACTACATAAGAAATATTACAAAGAATTAATAAATGGGATCTCATTTTAATGCAATGCTTTTGCACAATAAAAGAAATCACCAACAGAGTGAAAAGACAACCTATAGAGTGGGGAAAATGTATAGCCAGTCATCTCTCATAAAAAGGACTCATATGTAGAACATATAAAGAATTGATAAAAATGAGAACCTCAAATTCAAAAACACAATCCAAAAATGATCATCTGAGATAAATCACACTTCCCAGATAAAGAAATACAAATAATAAATACATGAAAAAAAATATTCAATATCATTGGTCATTTGAGGGACGGGATTTTTTTTTTTTTTTTTTTTTTTTTTTTTGAGACACGGTCTTGTCACGCAGTTCAGGCTGGCCTAGAGCTCACTTTTGTAGCCCAGGCTGATCGTGAACTCACAACGATCCTCCTGCCTCAGCCTCCCAAGTGCTGGGATTACAGGTGTGTGCCACCACTCCCAGATGAGAGATGGAAATTAAAATAACACTGAGATGGCATCTCACCCCAAAAAGAATGGCATCATCAAGAAATCAACCAATAACAAATGCTGGAGGGGCGATGGGAGTAAAGGAACCCGTTTCCACTGCTGGTTGATACAGCCACTGGAAAATTATCATGACATTTCCTCAAAAAGCTAAGAATAGAGGTCCCACTCACCCCAGCTATTTCCCTTCTAGTTATCCTCCCAGAAGCATTAAAACATTGTATCACAATGATATTTCTATACATTCATGTGTATAGCATCACAATCTGTAATAGCTAAATTTTGGAAACATCTATTCCTTCTCCCAAGAAATAGATTTTTAAAAAGAGATCCCTTTTACAATATAATATCACTCAGCAATGAAGGATAAACTTGAGATTTTCATAGGCAAATGGATGCAACTTGAAACCATACTCAAAAGTAAATAAATAAGGCTGACATGTGCAAACATGATATTGTCTCCTTGGTACAAAAAGCTGAATGATTAAATAAAGTCCAAAATGTACAATATATATTATGAGATGGGAAGAAACTGTTCAAAAGTAAAGAGTTATGAATGGGGAAAAGGAGAAAGGAAACAAAGGAAAAGGAAAAAGAAGTACAAGGTAGTTATAATTGTACTAATGTCCCTTAGTTTATTGTAAAGGAAAATAAAGAACACAGGAGGATACCAGCCCACCACTGATGGCATCCCAAGAGTCACTCATTCCTTCTGTTTTTATATCAACAGATAAGAGGCTTTTACTGTGAGCCTTCATGGGGACCTGGGCACCTTTGGGGGACCTGAACACCTTTGGGAACCTGGGCTGGAGCAGAAGCTGTAGCCTCGGCCTTGGCTGGAGCCTGGGCCTTTGGCCAGCAAGACCTGTGACCCTTGGCAATGTGGGCACAGATACGCTTCCCAAGTTTGGGATGGACAATATAGGCAAGTTGAGAAAGTCTGCATTTCATTTCCTTTGGGATGATCTTGAGCTTGGCCTCCTTGGGCTTAACAAGGGCCTTGATAGCCTCAGTGTGTGCACTCAATGGCCTTGAGATTGTTTGCTTGCATCTTCTTGAAGCCCTTCCTATGGTGTTTCTTGGCAAAACACAAGTTCCCAAGGAACTTGGGATCTTCCCCTCTCAGAGATTCATATCTTTGTGACCAAAGTTTATTTTCTTTTTTTTTAACTTCCCATATATTTTCTTTTTTTTTTTTTTTTTTTTTTTTTTTTTTTTTTTTTTTTTTTTTTTTTTTTTTTTTTTTTTTTTTTTTTTTTTGGGTAGGACCAGGGTTCGAACTCACGACCTTGCACTTGCCCAGCAGGCACTTGTGCCTCGGAGCTATCTCCCCAGCCCTCCCATATATTTTCATTGAGTCTCAATGGCAACAAAAACTGTTTCAAAATAAATCCAGGGACTTCGTGTTTTCAAGGGACATGTTAAACTATGCTACTTCAGTAAAAGTTTAAAAGCCATACCTTTCCCTGTTTAACAATGGTTTTAATTAGAAAGTCATTCCTCACATTGTCAATGTTTGGCACCAAAATGAACCCTTACTCAGGAGTGGTATCAGACAGATACACACACTCCTGGGTACATGTGCTCCAGTGCATCCAGGTCCCTAAGGTAAGCAGATTACAGTCACATCTTCTTATCAGTAAACTTTTACCTGCAATGAGCAGATAGTGAATGCATTTTTAAGAAGTCACCTTCCTAGTGCCACCCTATAAGATGAAGATCTTAGACATCTCAGTACATATACCATTAAAATTTGCTTGATCAAAACTTTCAAAATAGTCCTGAGATAAATATCCTGTCTGTTTAAGATCAGCTATTAGGCTCTGGGCAACATACTGTGTGACCAAGGTTCCTTGATGTCATTTCTGTGCCATTTTCAGGACTGGTTATGCATGGTGTGGTTCTTGGACTGGGCCATAACTTCTCTGTAAACCATGGCTGGCAAGTCTGTTTGCTTTTTTTCAAATAAAAAAAAAAAAATCTCTGTTAAAACTCTTCCCTGGTATCTCTCTGTGTGTGTCAAAATTTTCCTCTTTGTATAAAGAAGATTGTATTAGGTTTCACTTTAATTAATTTAATTAAATCTCTTCAAAAGGCTTACCTCCAAATAAAGTGACATTCAAAGGTTCTAGGATTAAGGTTTCAAAATATAGCTTGGGGATGTGTGTCATCACATGGGATCTGAAGAAGCTCCCTAACAAGATAGGGACCTCAAGTATTCCCTTAGTGAGGAGTAGATTTGCCAACTTTCCTTACCAAAACCCATTTCAGGACATGTTAATGAGAGGCACAATTGAAGATCACATTCAGAACTAATTGTGAGTGCTCAGAGGTTGGGGACATAAATTGTCTATGGAAATTTTGCCTATTGTGCTTTGTTTTTGTTTTTGTAACTGAATATAAAACATTTCCTAGGGCTGGGGAGATAGCTCCATGGCACAAGTGCCTGCCTGGCAAGTGCAAGGTCATGAGGTTGAACCTCAGTCCCACCAAAAAAAATTTCCTGATCATGGTATCTCCTGGTGGAAGGTAAGTAGGAGAGATAGCTTGGTGGTGCAGTCTATGTATCTGCTTGTCAAGCACAAGGTTCCCAGTTCAATTTCTGGTACCACATGCCGTCCAGGCCCCAAAACCAGGTGTGGTGGTACACACCTGTAATACCAGGCTGGGAGGCTTAGACAGGAGGATCATTATGGGTCTGAGCTGCTTAGCAATATGTGCCAAAAGAATAAAAATTAAAAACAAAAATTTTTAAAATAAATGTAAACACTTTGTTTTATTTTTTAACAACTAATTTGAAGACAACAATGTTCAATATAGCAACCATTATTCTGTTTAGTGAAAAATCATTTTGTTTAGTGAAATTCTACATCATTTCTATTTTTCATTATACTTTATATTCTTTTTTAAAAATAAAAAGGGCTGGCCTAATAGCTCAGTAGAATAAGGCACCTGCTTAAGCAGAGTACAGTGGCAGAGGCTCAATACCCAGCTGGCCTGCCATGCTGGCCCCACCCCCAGGGCACACTGAGACAGCAATGGAAACTGGGCATGGCAGTGCCTGCCTGTAATACCAGCATTTTGGGAGGCTGAAAACAGGTGAATTACTGAGTCCAATCTACATAGTGAGACCCTGTATACCCTGTACATCTTGTCCTAAATACAGAAAAAATGGTAAGAGCTTTTGTGTGCTTCAGGAAGTGTCTGGGATAATGTAGAATGCAAGCCTTATGTATGTGCTTACAGTTTAGGAATGCATCACTGTTATGGTACTTTATGGTACTGTATTATACCTCTGAGCCTTTTGAGGTCAGAAGCAGGGCTTTTGCGAGGCAAGTGAATGACAAGTTATAATAAATTTTGCTTTAATATAATATTAAAATTAAAGTCCAGAAGTATTATGAACATGAAAATTATTCTTTTGATTTTATTCACAGTTGTAACTATCTGTATGCAACGTAAGAGGAGAAAGTTATGGAAAGAGACTTAGATATAGGGTATAAATAATGGCATGACATGTGTTGTGGTTTATGTCTTGTTGTCCCCCCAAAGCCTCATGCAGTTATGAGGCAGGGACTTCTAGAGTTTGAGATTTGACTCAAGATCCACTGGTATTATGTGTTTTAGTACTGATAGGATTATGGGTCTGAGTGCTGATGGAATTACTTGACTCATGATCCACTGGGACTATGTGTTGATGGGGTTATCTGTCTGAGTATAGCTGGGATTATGGGTGCAGCCTAAGGTGGATAGGCTGAGGCAGAGAGCCTGACTGTAATAAAAAGAGACAGAGAGACTGACTAGTGATGTTGCTCTCTGCTCCCCTGGTTGTTTGGTTGCCTCTGTCATGATTGTTGCTGTTCTGCCACCATGAACTGATGCTCTCTGCCCTGTTGTACTCAGCTTTGGGCCAGCCGAATACGGACTGAGACCTCCAGGAACTTGGGTATTTGTCCCAGTAATGAGTGAAGAATAACTAAGGCAACATGCCAATATAAGTTATAGTAATAACTTATCTAATTAATATTCCAATTTAAGGAAAACAAAATACAAAAAGCCAACTACACATCAGTTTATAATATCCAGATATGTAGAACTTAGTATTAATAAAGATGTATTGTTCTGAAAATAAGTAAGATTATGTAAGTTTATGAATATCTGCATTAGTGAAGATATGATTTATTAATAAACAATCTATAGTGAATTATATATATATATATATATATATATATATATATATATATATATATATATCAGTGGTATATAGGCACCCATGTCTATGGCTGTGCAATTTGATGTAGCTAAATCTTGGAAACAACCCAAATGCTTGTCAACTGAGGAATGGATAAAGAAGTTATGGTTGGGCCAGGAAAATAGCTCAGCAGAGTAAGCACCTGCCTGATAAGGATAAAGACCTGAGTTTATTCCAAGGTACAAAGGAAGATGTGGTCTTTTTTATATAATCAATATTATTTACCTATAGAGAAAGAAAAACTCCAAGTTTTTATAAGGAAATGGATGACAGAACATAAACTTAAGTGAAATAAATCAGACCCACATGTGCAAACATTATATCATCTCCATATTTGTAGTACTAATTTTGATTGACTTATTGAAAGAAACAATTAATACTTAATTGTTTAATCAATTTTGCATGCCTAACTCTGGTAATCTGAACAACTACTTCTAAGAAAGCAATATACAATATAACAACCATTGTTAATTTCCTATCATGTTGTTTTAAAATTTTGTATCATTTTTACTGTTTTTCTTAATTTTTATTGTCTTTAAAATTTTAAAAAAAGGTGGCTATGGAGATAGTTCCATGGTCTAAGCGCTTTCCTGGCAAGTGCAAGGATCCAGGTTTGACCTCTGGTATCACATGCTGTTCTGGCCCCAGACATTAGGCACACCATGCCAGCCATTGAAATGGGGCATGATGGCACACACCTGTAATCCCAGTGCTGGGGAGGCTGAGACAAGAGGATAACTATGAGTCCTACCTGTGTAGCTAGACCCTGCACCAAATAAATAATTAAAGATTTTTAAAATAAAAATGTAGAGTTTTATTTTTATTTTTAAAATAAAAATGTACATAATCAAATTGCCAAAACTAACCCAAGAAGATATAAAAATTCTAAATACCCCAAAAGCAGCAAATGAAATAGAGCATTTAGTTTCAAATTTACCAACAACAACAAAAAAAAAAAAAAATCCCAAACCCTGACAGATTTACTATTCAATTGCAAGAAATTTAAAGAGTTAAGTCTACTATTGCTGAACTTCTTTAAGGAAATTGAAAGGAAAGTAGTACTTTCAAAATCATTCCAGGAAAAAAAAAAAAAAATCATTCCAGGAAGCAATATACCCTGATTCCAAAACCACAGAAAGACCCAGCCAACAAAGAAAACTATAGGTTTTACCTCCCTAGGAACATAGATGCAAAAATACACAATAAGATACTGGCAAACCAAATGCAGCAAATCATCAGCATGGTTATAGCTCATGACCAAGTAGGATTCATCCAGAGATGCAGGGCTGATTCAAACTATTCAATTTCATAAATGTAATATATTTTATTAACAGAATCAAAGACAAAATAACACGATCACCTCAATAGATGTAGAAAAAGCATTTGACAAAGTCCAACATCCATTCATCTTATAAACTTACAGAAAAGGACTGGGGAGATAGCTCAGTAGAATAGGCATTTGCCTGGCAAGTGAAAGAGCCTGAGTTCAATCCCCAGTTCCACAACAAATAAATAAATAATAAGAATAACAACACCTACAGAAAATCGGAGTAGGTCATCTTCACCTCAATTTTATAAAAGCAGTCTATGTCAAACAAACAGCTAACATCATACTAAATGGATAAATACTGAAAGATTTCACCCTAAAATCAGGAACGGGACAAGGATGTCCATTATCAATCACTACTCCTGTTCATTATAGTTCTGGAAAAATTAGCCAGAACAATTAGAAAAGAGAAAAAATAAAAGGAATAAAGTGAGGAAATGAAGATGTTAAATCAGTATTTCTTGCAGATTAGATGATATTCTACTTGTAAGACCCCAAAATCTCCATCAAAAGACATAGATTTCAAACCCAAATTACTGTAGCAGGACACAATGTCAATATCCAAAATCCACTGAAATTTCTGTATAGCAGCAACATAGTCACAAAGAGATATTAGGGAAAATATACACTTCAAATAGCATCTAAAAAATGAAATACTTAGGAATCAATCTAACAAAAGGTGTAAAAGACCTGTATCATGAAAATTATAGTACCCTAAAAGAAGGAAATAAAAGAATATCAGAGAATGGGAAGATATCCTTTGCTCTTGGATAAGTGAAAATGACTAGACTCCCAAAACTCCTATACAGATTTAATGCAATCTCTATCAAAATAGCATTAGTATGACTTACAAAAACACTCCTAATATTCATTTGAAACAAGTGGAGACCTAGAAAAGCAAAACCAATTCTTGGCATCAAAAACAAGTAAAGGACATCACAATTCCAGATCTGAAATTATGCTTTAAAGATACTAGAATAAAAACAGCAAGGTATTGGAAAAAGAAAAAAAAAAAAGAAAAAAAACAGACCCAAAAGCTAGTGGAACAGAAGATTATCTTAGTCACTTTTGCTACTGGGACAAATATCTGACACTCAAAATAAGGGAAGGAAAAGTTTATTTAGCTCACAGTTACTGGAGGTTTCAGTCCATATTCAGCTGGCTGTAAGGCAGAGAGGCACATCACAGAAAACAACCTTTAATGGTGGCTGGCAAAGAGCAAGAGAGAGGGAGAGGTAGGAGCAGCTCAAGCAGCTAACTTCTCTTCCTTCCTTATGTTGAAATGAAAATCACCTGCCCCAGGGGAGAGGCAACACCCATTTCCACAATAATCAATTATGAATTCCAGAAGCAGCCCCATGACTGCATGAGGCTTTAGGGGAACATCTATACACAAAATATAACAAAGATGCAGACACAGCTCCAAACACATCCAACCACCTTTTCTTTGACAAAAGTGTCAAATATGTTCACTGGAAGAAAGACAACTTCTTTAACAAGTAGTGCTTGGAAAACCGACTCTGCACGTAACAAAACTAAAGCTAGAACTCAGTCTACCACATGCAGTAAAGTAAGGTGAAAATGGATTAAAAGTCTAAATATTTAAACAGAAACAGTAAATCTACTGGAAAAGAAAGTAGGTGGAAATCTTGAAATATATGGATAGGCACACAGGTCATGAACATAAATTAAACTGCATGGGAAATACTTCAAAGAATAAAAAACTGGGTTCTCATCTTATTGTAAAGTTTCTGTTTGTCAAAAAAAAATCACCAGCAGAGTGAAAAAAACAACCTACAAATTGCGAAAAAAATTTGTTAGCCAACAATCACTAAGACAAGGGACTTCTATCTAAAATACATAAAGGACTGAAAAACTCAGGTTCCCATATACTGAAGACCTAGTCTAAAAAGGGGTATCTGGGGCCTGGCAGGATGGCTCAGTGGTCTAAAGCGCCTGCTTAGGAAAGCTTAGGCGGCTGCAGGGACTGTGGTTCGATCCCTGGCACCACATGCTGCACCAGTCCTGCCCTCCGGGCTGGCTGAGCCGGCCATATAAATGAGTGAATAAACAAATAAAGGTTCTGAAACAAGAAAAAATAAATAAATAAAATAAAATAAATTCTAAAAATAATAATAATAATAATAATAATAATAATAATAATAATAAAAAGCGGTATCCAAGATGAATACGCACATCTCAGGGGAAGAAATAAAAGTGGCAATAAATACATTGAAAAATGTTCCACAGTACTGGCCATTCAAGAAATTCAAATTAAAACAACACTGAGACACCATCTCATCCCAGAAAGAATGGCTGTCAGAAAGAGATCAACTAACAGCAAATGTTGGAGAGGCTGTGAGAAGAAAGGACCCCTTCTCCACTGTTCCTGGGAATGTAGCCTGGTACAACCACTATGAAAATCAGTGTGGAGATTCCTCAAAAGCCTAGGATGGAAGATCCCATTGAATCCAGCTGTTCCCCTTCTGGGTACTTTTCAAAGCAACTAAAAACATACCATAAAGATATATGTGAACCCATGTATGTAGCAGCACAATTTGTCATAGCCAAATCTTGAAAACAACAAAAAAGTCCATCACCTGAGGGGTAGATGAAAAAGATGTGGTACTTTTATTCAGTGGAGTATTACTCAGCTATAAAGACAAACTTGAGTTCTTTATAGATAAGTAGATGTAACTAGAGGCTATATTCATAAGTGAAATAAATCAGACCTATATGTGTAAACATCATATTGTCTCCCTAGTGCAAGAACCTGAAATAATAGATAATAGATATGGCATATCTGAAAAGTATAATAGATAGAGTCAACAGAAAGAAACTGAACATAAGGCTTCAACAACAAAGATAAGAGCAAGAAGGAAAGATATGAAAAAAAAGAAGGGGAAATATCACACAAGTATATAGGCAGGGCAGCTGAGATGATTGTGCTAACAATTTCCATCAATTTTTGAAAATAGCAACTAATGTTTACCTCCCGAGTGTGGGAGAGTTTGGAGTGAGGCTTTGGGAAGTGATGAGGCCATGACAGTTGAGCCTTCGTGAATGGAATTAGTATCTTTATGAAAGAGAGCCCCCAAGACCCCTCATCCTCCCACCACAGGAGGGAAGGTGCCATGTATGAGCCAATAGTGGGCCCTCACTGCACACCATATCTGCCCTATCTTGGACTTGCAGCCTCCAGAACTGAGGAAAATATTTCTGTTGTTTATAAGTAACCTAGTCTATCCTATTCTGTTACAGAAACATTTGTCCTCCCAAAAAATAAAAATAAATAAAATAATAATAATACTATTAACAATAAATCAAAAAATATATCATGTACAGGTACAAATTCACCATGATGAATATGATCACTATGTATATCTAAAGTATACTTATAAACTTAATTTTAAAGAGATACACAAAAGTAAAAAAAAATAGCAACTAATTTTTGTTCATTCGAAAACACAATGTAAGTGAAACAGGAAGCATTGAAAAGTCAGTAGACAGGAAACATAAGCAACAGTGTTAACCCAATGTTGTAGTTAGTGTCCAGTTGACCCGTCAGAACCTCATGCCGTCATGGATGTGGGCTTTTAGAGTTTGTGATTAATTTGTCATACAATGCTGGAATTATGAGGTTGAGTGCTACAGCAACCCAGAGCAAATAGTCTTAACGCAATATGAGGAAGGGAAAGTGGTTTGCTCTCTTCCACTGCTCTTCCCTTTTATACTCTTGCTGGTTTGCTGTTTTCTACTGCCATGAACTGTTACTGTCTGCCTTGGAGCAAGCCGAGTATGAACCAAAACCTCCAAACTAGGGGCTAAATAATACTTTCCTTCCTTAATTTAGAGTGTCAGATATTTAGTCTCAGCAAGAGAATAGTAACCAAGCCACACAATGAATAAATTGCACTTTTATAAAGAAAAGAGATTAATTGCCAATTAAGACAGTTTTCTTAATGAGACAGATTCTTGCAGAAATAGAAAGGCTCTGAAAAAGCTAGCAAAATTACACAAGAAGAAATATAAAAACAGAGAGAAATTGATGCCAGTAAACAAAAAGAAAAGCAATGACTCTTCTACTGTAAGGTAAGAAAAGAGATAGTTTTCAGCCTTTTAAGAGATGTTCTACTTGCCAAGCACAAGGTCTTGAGTTCAATCCCTGGTACACAAAACGAAAAAGGAAGAAAAGAAGAAAGGAGAAAAAGGAGGAAGAGGAGGAGCAGGAGAAGGAGGAGGAGAAGGAAGAGGAGAAGGAAGAAGAAGGAAGGAGGAAGTGGAAGAGGAAGAGGAAGGAGTAAGAGGTGGAGGATGAGAAGAAAGAAAGAAAGAAAGAAAGAAAGAAAGAAAGAAAGAGAAAGAAAGAAAGAAAGAAAGAAAGAAAGAAAGAAAGAAAGAAAGAAAGAGAAAGAAAGAAAGAAAGAAAGAGAGAAAGAAAGAAAGAAAGAAAGAAAGATAGGAAGGAAGGAAGGAAGGAAGAAAGAAAGAAAGAAAGAAAGACCACTGACAATTGAAAAGGAAATTAATGTTCTGATATAAGTATTCTTTTCTTATATTTACCAAACATTAAACAAACTAATAAACATCATGTGCCAGGTATACTGCTAGATAATACCCTCAGGGGAATTTTGGGGACTTCTCATTGGCTGTAGTCAAATGATACATGTCTGATACTTTCTCCAAGAGCAAAGTGACATGTGATCAAGCCAGGTCCATGCAAATTCTATCAAAGCAGCTCAGAGTTTATAAACCTTGGATACTAATGTGAAGAAGAGATAGACTTTATTATTATTTAATTATTTGTTTCTTTGTTTCAGAAGATGATTCAGAAACTAAATTTCTTACACCTCCTTATATCTTGTTACTGGTTTTGACCTGCTTATAAAGAACAGTGTTTTGTCCATTTATCTGATATGTTTAGATTGTTACAGCTTGATTTTGTGTTAGTCGTAAGAACCTATTCCTCCATTTAGGTTCATTAGGAGCACTTACCCCAACATCAGGCTAGCTCTGAGGTCTTAGGGGAGAAATGTCTAGAAAACTGAAGTAAAGTTCTCCATCTCATGAATGAAGAAGAATAGGCACTAGCTCCAGCCTGTTGTACCCATATAGGAATTCAGGCCTGTGTGGTCACATCTAACTTAGAAACCTAAATTTTTCTGTAAAATTAATATGCTTTCAAAAAACTCAGTTCAGCGTTGTAAGTTATGAGTTGGTGCTGAAAGAAACAAGAAGACCCAATGAATTTATTTATTTATTTATTTATTTATTTATTTATTTATTTATTTTGTCTTTTTTGTCTTTTTTTTGAGACAGGGTCTCGCTATGCAGTTGAGGCTGGTCCTGAGCTCACTTTTGTAGCCCAGGCTGGTCTCGAACTCGCACCAATCCTCCTGCCTCAGCCTCCCGAGTGCTGGGATTACAGGCATGAGCCACCATGCCCGGCTGACCCAATGAATTTAGCTGCAGAGGACTCGCTGAGAT
>PVJA010053233.1:0-12058 GCA_004027025.1 Myocastor coypus
TTCAGGCTGGCCTTGAGCTCACTTTTGTAGCCCAGGCTGGTCTCAAACTCACACCGATCCTCCTGCCTCAGCCTCTCGAGTGCTGGGATTACAGGCATGCACCACCACGCCTGGCTGAGAACGTTGTTTCTAGTATTATGTTCTGTTGCTTTTTCTGTTCCTACTTTCTGTCCTATTTACCAATTTCTAGACCTTGCATAATCTTCCTTTGTCCTCCAGCCTTACTTCTAATCCGATTTCCTTCTTTTATTTCTCTATTTTCCCCTAATCTTTTACAAATTTTCTCCTTTGGTTGTAAAATTGCTATATGGAGAGGATATTTACCCTACACTATTTTCTTTTTTTGGTTTGTTTGTTCTTTTTTTTTTTTTATATTATGGCCTGCTCAGCCTGCCCTGGGGGTGGGGCTAGTGCAGCATGTAGTGCTGGGGATCAAACTGTGGTCCGTTTGGTTGCCTAAGCTTGCCTAAGCAGATGCTTTAGACCACTGAGCCATCTCGCCGGCCCAACTGTGAATTATTTTCTGGGTTGTTGTAGATTTCTATAACTGCAAATCCCATGCATACTGTAAAGCAAATTAACAGTTATCCCAGTTTGTAATTTTTAAGGGTGTGTTTGATGCTGTTGTTATTACTGATTGAGCTACTTTAGCTAAGGTAACATACTTGTTCTGATCAGCTGTTCTTCGCTGTATGCCAGTGCAATCTAGAGACTTTGTAGATCCTGCGGACCTTGTCCTCAATACCTAAAAATAAATAAATAGATAAATAAATAAATTTCTTGTAGATGTCAGCAGTGAATCTGTTAGGGCCTAGGCTTTTCTTTGTTGGTAGATTTTGAGTTACATTTTTAATTTCACTAGCTTTGGTAATAAATATATATCTTAAAAATCTGCAGAGATTGTCTCAGGATCATGAACAATGTTATATTTTGGTGCTGGACAACCAGACTCTGGACCAAGGAGGCTGTAACTCATCATCCTCAATTCTCCAATAAACTGAAGAGGCAGAGGATCTTTTTTTTTCTTTTCTGTGTTTTTGAAACAGGGTCTCACTACGCAGTTCAGGTTGGCCTTGAGCTCACTTTGGTAGCCCAGGCTGGTCTCAAACTCGCACTGATCCTCCTGCCTCAGCCTCCCGAGTGCTGGGATTACAGGCGTGCGCCACCACGCCCGGCTGAGGCAGAGGATCTTGCAAAAGATTCAAAACTGGAAATCCAGCTACACCTGGGAGCATCTCTGAGAAGTAATTATTTACTAGGGGTTCTCTGTAGTAGAACCAAAGGTGCCTACCATAAACAATTTACAAGCATCAAAGAAAGAGTTAAACTAAAAACAACCAGAAATGTCACACGTACATCAACCAGATAAAAATCACCAATGAAAAAGCAGAGCTGAATTAAACTTTTGAACAAATGGACTTAGTAGATGTCTTCAGAGTGATCTACCCCAGAACATTAGAGTACACGTTCCTCTCAGTTGCATACAGGATGTTCTCCAAAATAGACCACATACTGGCTGTCTTGCTTACTTTTCTCTCACTGTTGAGACAAAATGCTGCGTGCCCAAAATTAAGGAAGGAAAGGTTTATTTAGCTCACAGTTTGTGGAGATTTTAGTCTGTACTCAGTTGGCTCTGAGAAAGAACAGCATATGGCAGAGGGGCAACAGTTCATGGTGGCAGAAGACAACAAAGGCAGCAAGAGCCAAGAGGGAGGAGTGGTGGAGAGAAAGCCTCTTTCCCTCCCTTGTATTGACTGCTTGCAGACTGCTCATTCTAGGGTGAGTGTGGCAGTCACATCCATTATCCCAGCATTGGACCGTGAATCAGTCATAAGCTCTAGCTGCCTGCCCACTGACTGCTTGAGGCTTTGGGGAGACATCTAGATACAAACCTTTGCCCTGACTTAAGTAAAGGCAATGGAATTGAGCTTTTCCCATGCATATTATCAGTCCATAGTGCAATGAAGTTGGAAATCAGTGGCAAAGGAAACCATAAGAACTTCACCATGGAAATTAAATAAAACCCTCTTGACCCATCTATGGGTCATAAATGACAGTAAAAAATAAACTAGGTATATTTTTACAGTTAATGTAATTAAAATGATAATTAAATGGAAATATGAGTAGACACACTGGAATTATGGGACACAATGAAAACAGCCTTACCAGGGAAACTTACAGTGGTGAATTTGCACTGCAGAAAAAGAGTAACTTTTAAATAGACACCCTAATGTTCACACTCAAACTTCTAGGAAAAGAGGAGCAAGCCAAGGTCAAGGCTATACTAGGATAAGTTATGCAGTGGAGACTAAGAAAACAAAAAGATTCAGTGAATCGAAGAGTTGGTTCTTTGAAAGATTAAATTGAATTGACAAACCCCTGGCCAATTTTTATAAAAAAGCAAAATCAAAAGCAAAGACTCATATTGTTGCAGTTAGGAATGAAAAGGGTGACGTCATAATGGATTTGTGGAAATCCAGAAGATTATGTATACTTAGTTGGAGGGCCTTCTAAAAAGATGAAAAACACAGAAAAAACGGACAGATTTAGCCAGGCATGGTGGCGCACGCCTGTAATCCCAGCACTCGGGAGGCTGAGGCAGGAGGATCGATGCGAGTTCGAGACCATCCTGGGCTACAAAAGTGAGCTCAAGGCCAGAGTGAACTGCATAGCGAGACCCTGTCTCAAAAAAAAAAAAAAAAAAAAAAAAAAAGACAGATTTTTAAGATATATATTAATTACCAAAGAAATTGGTATATTAAGTACCAATTACAAAGAAAAAGCCTAGGCCCTAACAGATTCACTGCTGCCTTCTACAAGGAATTTGTTTATTTATTTTTATGTATTTAGGACAATGTCTACGGTCTACAGGGTCTCACTATGTAGACTGGACTTTTAGTGATTCTCCCATTTTCAGCCTCCCAAACACTGGGATTCACCTGAGCTGGGGGTGGGGGAGGAGGAGACATGGTGGCTGACCCTCTCAGCATGAGGAGAAGCAGCTAATTTTTTTTTTATTGTCTTTTTTGAGACAGGGTCTCGCTGTGCAGTTCACTCTGGCCTTGAGCTCACTTTTGGAGCCCAGGCTGGTCTTGAACTCACACCGATCCTTCCACCTCAGCCTCCCAAGTGCTGGGATTATAGGCATGCATCACCACGCCTGGCTGGAAGCAGCTTATCTTTAAAAACCAAAAATCAGTGTGCAGAAAAGATCCATCTTAACCTCTTCGCCACATGCAGATATGGCCTCCTCTGGGGCTGAGCTTCTTTGCCGTGTTCCCAGGGACGCCGCCAGCCAGTGCCTGGGGCCAGCTGTCCTGTGAAGGAACCTGGCTCCTCTGACTGAAGGGCTGTGAGGGGTCTAATTTGTGGCGAGGAGCACTTTGGGCGAATTCTGCCTTTTCTCTGCCTTTTCGTTCTGTGACCTAGGACAAATGACATCACCTTTCTGGGTCACAGGACCCTTAGCTCTGGAGAGCGAGTGACCGTTTCTACAGTGCCTGCTGTTGGCGGGCTGCGCCCCCTCAGCAGCTGGAGAGTGCCAAGCTCGTGTGACTCACCTTAGAGGAGCCTGCTGGCTTCTTGACAGGTCTCTCCCTGTTGTAATTCTTAGCCAGGACTCCCTGTAACAACAGGCAGGTTAACCAGAGGTGTGGTAACATGCTTCCCTCCTCTGGACCTGGGAAAGGGAGAAGCGGTGGCTCCTTCTCAGGGGATGTGCTGCCAGAACCCCAGATTCCTGAAACTGTCGATAGTCCCACACCCTTGCTACACAGAGCTATGCTTCCTGTGCTTTTAAACATGTGAGCACACTTATTTTATAAACTGGGCACAATAAGGGATTAGTAGCAATTATAACAAAAAGAATAAGTATAACGGGACGTGGCAATAGCGATGAAGTAAGGCCTGGCGTCACCAGTCTTGCGAGATCCCTGCAGAAGGCCGCACGTGGACGCCGCACTTTCTGGCACAGCCCATGGGCGCCAGCTGGGACATGTCTTCTGGTCGGGGCTTCTGTCCACAAGCTTGAGGCCTTTTCCACCTTGGCTAATCCCTTACAGAAATGCCGGCTGTGATTTTATTTTTTATTTTTTTAATTTTTAAAAAAATTATTTTATTTATTTATTTTTTCTTGTTTCAGAACCTTTGTTTGTTTATTCACTCATTTTTTTATGGCTGGCTCAGCCTGCCCTGGGGGCAGGGCTGGCGCAGCATGTGGTGCCGGGGATCGAACCGCGGTCCCTGAAGCCGCCCAAGCTTCCCCAAGCAGGCGCTTTAGACCACTGAGCCATCCCACCGGGCCCCGGCTGTGACTTTAGCAGCGTAAGGTGTGGCTACAAATCTGAAGCATGTGTTTCTTTTGCCATCTTCAATTTCATGCATGGAAGATTCATTCTTATCATAGATCTTAATCATCTAGGTGTATGGTTTTTTTTTCTTTCCTCATTAAATAGAGAATTTTTACCCTGTGCTGAAAGGAAGCACTTTAATTCTTCTCTCTGGTACTTCCGAATTGCAAGCAACTCTGGTCTCCTGCTTTGTGAGCATATTTTTATTTTGTTTATGAATTTGGTACAGGGTCTCACTATGCATCTCAGACTTATAGTGATCCTCCTGTGTGCAGCCTCCCAGCACTGGAATTACAGGCCTGGGCCACTATGCCTGGACTTGGTTGCCCAGCTCAGCCTGTCCTGGGGGTGGGGCCAGCGCGGCATGTGGGATTGGGGATCAAACCTTGGTCCCATTGCTTGCCAAGGCAAGCACTTAGTTACTGAGCTATGTTGCTGGCTCTTGGGGCCATTATTAGTTAAACCAAGGTTTAGTAGAACAAAATAGCTGATCTCACCAGCAAGAGGGCAGAGAAGCCCTTAATGGATGGGCAGCAAGTAGCGTAGTACACTGGGCATAGAGGTGGCTTCACGTCCTGGCACGGTATGAGGCGATTTCATCACACTGCTCACAAAAGTGTGCAATGTAAAACTTTTGACCTATCGATTTCTGGAGTTTTCCGTTTCATATTCATGTACTGTGGGTAGCTGCACGCAACTGAAAGAATGGAAAGCAAAACTCTAGGTAGGAGGAAACTGCTATACTCAGGGGACTCTCAAAGAGTAAATTCTCGAGAGTAGATATTGAACAAGAGCACAAGAGTGGGCAGGATGGCAAGGTTGACGGAGCTAGCCAGGTGAAGCACTCTAACAAGGGTAAGATTTGTTGTGCAGGTTTTAGCTTCTGACTTACCAATGGATCGAGTCTCTATTGATTTGATTGTCTCTTTCTTCCTCGTACAAAGAGGAAGATATTCTTCCAAAGATGATTTCTTTTCCTATAGATGACAGTGTTCCTTACAAAAGGGCGACCTCTGCTTCTATTTGTAGAACTGCACCTGTGTCTGATTTTACCCCAAATTAGGTGCTGGTGTTAGTCCATTTTCTACTGCTGTGGCAACATAGCTGTGAGAAACAGCCTAGTGGAGGAAAGATTCATTCTGAACTCATGGTTTCAAAATGTTCAGTAGGTGGGGCCTGGCGGGATGGCTCAGTGGTCTAAAGCGCCTGCGGGCGGCTGCAGGGACGGCAGTTCGATCCCAGGCACCACATGTTGCGCCAGCCCTGCCCTCGGCAGGCTGAGCTGGCTATAAAAATAAATAAATAAACATAAAAGTTCTCAAACAAGAAAAAAATTTTAAAAAAAATGTTCAGTAGGGCCTGGGACATAGTGTAGTGGAATAAATGCTTACCTGGCAAGCACAAGGTCCTGAGTTCAATCCCT
Organism: Myocastor coypus; assembly: GCA_004027025.1. Lineage (NCBI taxonomy): Eukaryota > Metazoa > Chordata > Mammalia > Rodentia > Myocastoridae > Myocastor > Myocastor coypus. Next base: position 5,773 of record PVJA010053233.1, read on the forward strand.
AGTACCACCAAACACCAAAAAAAAAAAAAAAAAAAAAAAAAAATTCAGTACATGGTTGCATGGCACCACTGTTTATGGGCCTGGGATAAGGCAGGACAGTGTGGCAGAAGGGCATAGCAGAGCAAAATCACACACCTTGTGGTGGCTAGAAGCAGAGAGGGAGGGGTGGCCAGGATCCCCAAATAATCCTCAAGGGCATTATTTCTTCCAACAAGTTTTCACCTCCTAAAGCTTCTGCCATTAACTGGAGAATGATCCTTTTGGGGGTACATTGTAGATCTGAAGTGTAAATCAGCACAGAATAAACTTTCTGTTACAGAGGGATATTTTGGAATGGAACATGATCATCTCCTACAGGGGTGTCCTGAATACCAACCTAGGAAGATGGGTGGGAAAAGCGCCTTACCTTGTGGCAAAAGGGAAGGACATTTGAAGGACCATTGGTCAAAGCACACAAGTGACAAGCTGAGAAGAATCTGTAGTGGGGGGTGGGCCCTGGAGCCTGGAGCCACTCGTAGGGAGGGAGGATCCAGCCTCAATCCTGGGAGGCAGCCAGGCTGCCTCTACAAGGCGGGGCCCTGTCTCCTTGCGCTTGCTTTTGTTTTATTTCCTGTGTTGTTAACCTTTGCGCAGCCTGGGCTGTGGTTAAGTTGAAGCCATGGGCGAGGGGAAAAAGGTCACGGCAAATTTAGTGGCGAGCATTTTAAATACTGAGAGCAATAAATCCTTGTGCATCTCCAGCCTACCCAGGCTTCCCTAAACTTGGGAATTCAATTTTGCGCAGCACACCATTTGCCAAGCATGCTAAGTCACAGGAGAACAGCTTGATATATTGCTGGGGAAAAAAAAATTGCTGTGTCCTTTTCTTCATTCAAATTAACACCTTTTCATACTGGGCTGACAAGTGACTGATCACCTGAGAATATATCCTGGCTTCAGGAGATTTGGTATCTCTCTCTTCTCTGTTTCCATTATCTTTAATTCCATGCCTTAAAAAGTAGTACAGAGAAAATATTATTATGATGATTGCTGGAGGATCAGCGCCTCCTGACTCATAAGCCCTGAGCCCCAGGGCCTGGCACACGGCAGGCATTAATAAATGATGGATGAATAAATGACTCCATTTGGTCGATGTTGGTGCACTGTCCTATTTCCTTCCCAAAAGGCAAGGGGAGGCTTTCTCTTTGTTTTTTGATCTCTTGTTGTTTTTATGATGGTTGTTGTTGTGTGTGTGGGATGTCTGCATTGCTAAGACCCCTTCCCACCTTGGATGAGAATCTTACTGTCCTGGTTGCTATGAGAACCAGTGACCCCTCCAGGTGCTGCCCGAGCTAAGGAGAGCTGCCTTACCCAAGGTCAGCTTTCCCCGATTGACTCAGTGCCTGGCCAAGATTTTTCACTGCTGGTTTGAGGGGCATAGCAAGAGGATGAATAAGAAGGTAATCAGGAGGGTCAGAGACAAAGGCAGTCCTAGCCAGCTGCTGTTTGTTAGCCAGTGTCGGGAAGAGGTAGGGTGTGTTCTTTGGCCCTGCATAAAAGCATGGCAGAACGGGCAGATATAACGCTGTAAAGGGAACAACCAGAATCTATCCCCACTCTTTGGTGTTAATCCCACTCACCCCGGGGAGGAAGGTGATTTTGTATTCCACAGCTGGCCCACAAGGCCGGCAGGGTGTGGTGTGCCTAGGGCCTGCTACGTCAGCTTACAAGTTTGTGGTCCTCAGCACTGCTTCATGTAGAGCTGCAGAGAGCTGATTGTCTCCAGGGATGGTTCTGCAGCATTAGTTTTATTTTTATTTTTTTCTTGTTTCAGAACTTTTGTTTGTTTATTTATTTATTTATTTTTATGGCCAGCTCAGTCTGCCCTGAGAGCAGGGCTGGCGCAGCATGTGGTGCCGGGGATCGAACCGCGGTCCCTGTAGCCGCCTAAGCTTTCCTAAGCAGGCACTTTAGACCACTGGCCCTAGATTTCTTGAGGGTCAACTTCCACGGGGCTTCATTGCCTTCCTACCTGCTGTCTCTTCTGTCCTTTTCCTCCCGCAGTTGTGGACCTGAAGAGCACTCACCAATAAATCTCTGACCACTTTCTCATCTTGACTTTCTTCTTTACTGGCAAAAATATCAGCTCCATTTACTGGGTACTTAGGCTGAGCGAGGTGCTCTGTCTCCTAGGTTTCACCCAGTCCTCGGGACACTGCTGGGTGGGGTCCTGCTGGATTCTGTTACAGCGAGAGAGCAAGGCTGGGAACTCCTTGGTGTCTGCTCACCCACAGGGCCTGGAAGTACTGGAGGCAGACCTTGAATCCAGTTGGGTTTGGAGCCCAGGCTTTTAATTACTCTGCTGGAAAGCTTAGGCAAAACTGAAGCCAGGCACTTGATCAGCCTGGAGCGATGATGGTGAATCTTTCAGAGACTTAGTCCAAAGCTGCAACCCCACACCAGTGATTGCTGTAGGATCAGCACCTGACTCATAAGCCCTAAGCCCCAGGGCCTGGCACATGGCAGGCATTAATAAATGATGGATGAATAAATGACTCCATTTGGTTGTTGTCTGCACACTACACCCCATTTATTCCTTGGGAAGTACCAACGCTGCAATACTGAGGCATTATTTAAAACAACTCATACACTTGGCTCATGTGCCACATGCCATAGGCTTGCCACCACTGGCCTAGGGAAACACTTTACTAAACATTGTAGAACGCTGGTGTTTCTTTTCAAAGGGATTTTGGGCCCAAAGGGGTGGATGTTATTTCACATCTGGTAGCCTCTACAGAGTGTGCCGTCTCTTCTGTCCTTTTCTTCCTGCAGCACTAGTGTCACAAAAGTTCTAAGAAGTCCAAATGGAGGGAAATTGGCATTTCCTAAACTTGTGTTAAATAAAATTCATAGGAGGCCGTTGGCATGGACTAAGCTTCCACACATGGCCCAACCCCTCAAACCAAAATGGAGTCATTCGTGCTGAATTCCTTGGCACCAAACCAAAGCTAGGTTGTTTATCTCACTTTCTAAGATCTTAGAAGAGTGACAGGCAATAGCCAAATTCCAACAGATCAGCTTCGGTCAGCATGATAATGAAGATTCTTCTATTTTAAGTCTTAAGAGAAGTACAACCTAAAGTAATCCCATGTTAATCAGTCAGCTGTTCTCCTTTAGTTTTGTTTCCCCTTTACCACTTTATGAAGAAAGTAGATTTGAAATGACCAACCTAGGTTGTGTTCTTTGTTTCTGTTCTCTTTACTTTATCTCTGATAACTCAGCTAGTTTGTCCTTTGCTCAGTTTGTTGGGATACTTATTCTACTTTATAGAGTTGAGTTTTGTCTGATTCTAGAATCTTGACAATAAGCCCTTTAAGCTGAATTCATTATCATTTTCTCTTTCGACATGTGTTCGATCAAAACACAGTAGATCTACTAACATCCTATTGATTTTCAGAAAAAAAAAAACTGTAGGAAACACTAGTAATAGACTTTAAGTGCTTGCTTTGTTTCATGGGAGATTGGTCAATGCTTGGGGGTTTCCACCTCTGGTCTCTGCTAATCACATGGTACACAGCACTAAGTAGGCTGAGGCAAGAGGGAGGGCCATGAGTTTGCAGCTAGCATGGGTTACATAAGACCATGTCTCAAAGAACAAAGCCAAAGCAAAGCCAAACTAAACAAACTGACCAAACAACCAACCAAATCCCCAGAACAAAAGTCCAAACCAAGGCCAGCCAAGCTAACCAAGTAACCAAAGTCTGAAACAACCCCAACCCAACCCAACCCAGCCCAACCCAACCCAACCCAACCAAACCAAACCTCAAAACGAGTGGTTTCAAATCTGTATAGTGAAGCTAATAAAATGGAAATGATTGAATAAGGTACCAGATGCAAAACTTTGAAAATCCTTAATAACTGACTGTATAGGCATAAGGAGATGTTAAAGTATTACTATTTTAAAATTCAGACACATGAGAGGGCTGGTGTGTCAAAAGTTCACTGTCTATAAAATCTAGCTTTGAGAGATTTCTGATGGAAGTCAACTTTCCACACAGGACGTGATCAAAAAATATGGGGAATGTTTAAACTTTAAAACTTGATCACAGTAAAAGACGTACTGCTATTAATCCTCCTGAAAAATCTCTCTTTTGCTCCCAGCACACATATCATTGCTGTGCCTTTCTGAGACAGGGAGGCACTTGTGCCACTGTGCTACATCCCTGGCTGGAAGCCCTTTTCTGTGAGTGCCTTCGAGCTGTGATCAAAAACACAGCGAATGTCACTGTTGAGCGTCCTCCGTCAGTTGGCAGAAGCATGAGGCGTCCTCATCCTGCCTTCATTCACAGATCAGGCAGGGTGGGACTTCTAGCTCTTTCTCAAAGTAAAAATGACCATGAAAGGTGAACATTAGGAATCAGTTCAAGGCATCAGAGTGGCCACAAAGCTCAACTAAAGATGTGTATGAAAGAGGACTTCCAGAACTGTTTCAGCAAGTAGGAATAAGGATATTACACATATATTTGAAGTGCAGGTGAGTCTTTTGAGAGGGAATTAATGGTAGTGTTCATTTAATATAATGCTTTTTTTTTTCTGTCTTTTAGCAACAGGTTCTCACTCTGCAGTTCAAGTTGGCCTTGAACTCACTTTTGTAGCCCAGGCTGGTCTCAAATTCACACTGATTCTCCTGCCTCAGCCTTCTAAGTGCTGGGATTACAGGCTTGTGCCACCACACCCGGCTAATGCATTTTTAATTTAAACATTCATTGTATTTTGCTATCATATCTTGCATTAGAACACATATAACTAATTGTTCTAGGTCATTTCAAAGAGAGATATTTAATCATCAGATAACTTTTGAGCCTGCTCACTGTGTGCTTGGGAATGTTCATGGGGATATAACTGTAGATTATAAACCCTATCTTTAATTTAACATGCCCTTTAACTTACTCAAAGGGCAAACGTATTCCATGCATTTCATTTTTTACCTGCTATGCTCATTGCAGACCTTGCTAATTGATCTCTGCATTATTAACCTGTGAACCCAGATATAGCCACAGAACTCATTATAGCACTGTAGGCAGACACAGCAAATTCAGAATTGGCATGTGAGATAAAACATCCAACAACATCCTTGTATATAGAGCCCAGGCATGCAGATGTAAAGACAATATACCAAAGGAGAATAAAATGAATGCCAAATGAATCATGAAGTCAGAATATACAGTGCATATTATTGGAGATAGGGTGGTCAGCAGAGCTTCCTAGAATAATCAGGAGTCAAGCTGGGCCTTGAAGAATGGGAAACCTTCTTGGTGATTAGGATAGGGGAGGATGTCCCAGTGCATCCTAAAAACGATTTCTAAATCTTAAATTTGCAGACAGAAACACCATTCCTGCTCTTCCTCTTGGCTGCCAGGACTTGAGCAGCTTTGCCCCACCATTCTTTCTACCATGAGGCCTCTGCCTAACCAGCTGGCCATGGAGTTAATCATCTGAATCCATGAGTGAAACCACATCTCTTCAAGTTGCAGATTTCAGGTATTGGGCCCCAGCAACAAAACGCTAATGCAACACCCTATGTACTGATATTTGAACTCAGCAAATCTGAAGTGAAATCAAGAGCAAGGTATTTTAGAAACAGATTACATTAGGTGATTTGGATGGAAGTGCCCACACAAAAATGTTTGGGTATTAAGGGCCGCTTCAATCCTGCCGCTGGATGATTGTCTTTCACAAGTTACATGCATAGTGGTAGCTAGGTTTTTGAACTCAATTTGTTTTATGGTTTGGGGAAAGATGGCTGCGTTTGCATTCAAGCAGGGAAGTTGAGGATGGTCATGTTTGTCACCAAATGTAGATTTTTGTGAATGGAAATGAGGTCTTGCAGAATGCTTTTGTTTGTGAACTGAATTGTTTTCAAATAGAAGTCTTTGTGAACTGAGGCACTACTGTACCTGTATGCAGGTTCTAAATATGGTATAATCAAGGGTACCTCTTAAGATTTCTTCATTTTTTAAATTTAAATTTTATGCTATGTGATTTGTATCTTAGTGTAATTGTCATTGGAAAAGAAAAAGGAAAGAAACAAACAACAGAGAGATCTGAGGTATCTATTCCCCCCTCCCCAATTTTCCCCAATGGAAACATCTTGCAAAACTATAACATGATTATCATGACCAGGAAATTGACAGTAAAAAGCCAAGGTTCAAAGAAGTTATGTGTCATCTATATATTCAAATCAAGAAAATGTCCCATGTTCTTTGCCCACCCCTGTTTGTTTTTGCGTTTTTTTTTTTTTTTTTTT
>PVJA010053234.1:0-12061 GCA_004027025.1 Myocastor coypus
AAAAAAAAATAAAATAAAATAAAAATGCTTGAGTGATTTCTTCAGAGTTAATAAGTGACAATGACAGGACATAAACTTAGGCTTAAATTGTAAATATTCTAAGAAATTCAGTGTAGGACCAGCAAGATAGCTGAGTGGACTAAAGTGCCTACTTAGGTAAGTTTAGGTAAGCACAGGGACCAAAGTTCAATCCCTGGCACTACTGCACCAGCCCCAACCCCAGGGCAGGCTCAGCTAGCCAGAGTCTAGGCATAGTCGTGCATGCCTGTAATACCAGTGTTAGAGAAAGCAGGAGGGTCACCACGAGTCCGAGCTTTGTAGTGAGACTATCAAAAATCAAGCACATTTTAAAAAAGGAATACAATGTACCCTCTACAAACAGTCCTGATAGTATTTAGATCTGTGCCATATTTTCTCTCTAAAGAAAAGTGAAGAACAAGTGCTTAGGGCTGATGAGATAGATCAGTGGTCTAAAGCACCTTCTTAGGCAAGCTTAGGGAAGCTCAGGGACCATGGTTCGATCCCAGGAGTACATGCCACTTCAGGCCCCAGGGTGGACTGGGCCCACCGCCAAAAAAAAAAAAAAGTCCTTAAAAGCTAGGACTGCCTCTTATATTTCATCAAATCCTTGCCAGAGTATTTTACAAACTTAAATTTGCCTTTAAAAGAGACATTCAACAGGGGCTGGGGATATGGCTCAGCAGTAGAGTTCTTGCCTTGTATGCACAAGACCCTGGGTTTGATCCCCAGCACCATAAATAAACAAATAAATAAGCAATAAACATAAAATATTCAGTTAAGATGCAATATTCCCCCAAATACGTTCCACTGTAGAATATATTCTGACTTAAAATCTTAGCTATTTGATAACTCAAAATATGGCCAACTACACTGAAAAACTTCTAAATCCAGACGAATGGGATTTAAGGGATACCTTAGTTATTTTTGTCTCATTGCTGAGACAATATCTAACACTCAAAGTTAAAGGGGAAAAGGTTGCCTTATTTATTTGTTTGTTTGTTTGTTTGTTTGTTTATTAATGTCAGGCTCAGCTTGTCCTGGAGGCAGGGCTTGCGCAGCATGTCATCCTGGGAATCTCACCATGGTCCCTATGGTTGCCTACGCTTTCCTAAGCAGGCACTTTAGATGACTGAACCATCTCATAAGCCCCCAAAGGGGAAAAGGTTTATTTAGCTCACAGTTTATAGAAATTTCAGTGCATAATTGGCTGGCTCCAAAGCAGGGTGACAGAGCAGACAGACATTGCTGAGAAACAGTCCATGGTGGGCAAAAGGTAGCAGAGCTAGTCAGGGACAAGAAAAACCTCTTTCTGTCTCTTACATAGGATCCAGGCTAACAGGATCAGAGCAGTGCCAAACCACTCAGTGGATTTCCTTAGTAATAATCTATACTTAATCCTAGCACTGCAATTTAGCTACATCTGAAAGAGCCCCACTATCATGAGGCTTTGGGTGAACATCTAAACACAAACCTTACTAAGGAGGAAAACCATAAAACTTCAAAAACATCACCACACATAATTTCCCAGTAGAGACCCTAATCCCAACAAATCAATTCTAAAAATTGTCAGGAATCACTGAGACACTTTCAAATATACTGAATTTTATTCTGCCCAATAAGGAAAGTGGAAGGATACTGAATATCTATAAAACATTCCCACACATAACTATGTATGCACAGCTATGTACACAGACTATGGGTGACAATAATGCGTGTCAGGGCTATCAACTGTTAAAAAAAAAAAAAAGGTACCACAGTGGTGCAAGGTGTGAATAATAAGGGATGTGGTAAGTAGATAAAAGCAGGACATAGAAGAACTTTCTACATTCTACTAAATTTTGCTATGAACCTAAAAGTACTTTAAAAAGTAAATTCTCAAGTATATGAAATCAAAGAGATAAAACAGGTAGGACTTGAAGGAATAAAGCTTCAGTACAAAAGAAAACATTAAAGTAAACCTTAAATTCAAAAATCAGTATTTTAAAAATCAAGTTTTTCTATACACTGATAATGAACAAGCTGGGAGGGGAGGAGGTCAACTTCCTTCATATTAGCTTCAAAATAAAACTGGAATAACTCATAAGCAACCTAACCAAAGAACCAGAGCACAGAGGAAAGAAACTGAACATATTATAAGATGGAAAGACCTCCTGAATTCATGGATTGGCAGAATATTGCTGTTAAAATGGCTATATTGCCAAAAGCAATCTACAGATTTAATGCAAACCCCATCAGAATCATACCCTTCACAGAACTAGAAAAAAAAATGCAAAATTAATGAGAACACAAAGACTCAGAAGAGCAAATGAAACCCTAAGCAGAAGAGTAATTTCAGTAAGTAATAAAATAAATTTTAAAAAGAATAGAGAAAAAAAGCAATTTCAAATTTCACTAACAACAAAGACATGGCAACAAAAACAGTTTGCATGATACCAGCACAAAAACAGATACACAGAGCAATGAAATTTAAGAGAGACAACAAAAAGAAATGCACACAACTATGGTCACCTAATTTTGACTCTTATCGAAGGAACTAAAAATCATACAATAAAGAAAAGATAGCTTATTTACCTAATGGTGGAAAACTGGATAGCCATATTAGAAGACTGAAATAGATCCCTATCTTTCACTCTGTACAAAAATAAATTCAAGGGGCCAGGGAGATAGCTCTGTGGCACAAGTGCCTGCCTGGCAAGTGCAAGGTCATGAGTTTGAACCCTGGTCCTGCAAAAAAAAAAAAAAAAAAAGTGTTTATGAAAATATGTAATATAACCATTGTTAAATTTAAACAATAAAAAAATTGAAAAAAAATTCAAAACATATCAAACACCTAAGTAGATGATAGGGGAGGGGATGTGAGAGGGACAGGGAGGGGAAGGAGGGGAAAGGAGGGAAGGGAAGTGGAGGTAGGGGAATAAAGAGAAAAAGAAAGGGAAGAGAAGGGAAGGGAGGGGAGGGGAGGCAGGTTGAGGAGAGGAGAAGGGAAGGGAAAATAAAGAAAATCCCCTAATAGTAGACTACAACTATATAAACAACTCAAGGGGGAAAAAATCAAATAGCCAAATCAAGAAATGGACAAATACCTCTCAAAAGAAGTACAAGTTAAGACAAGTATATGAAAAAATGTACAGAATGTTTAACATCACTAGCCTTTCAAACTACCAATCAAAACTACTTTGAGAGTTCATTTCAGTCCAGTCAGAATGACTATCACCAAAAATAGAAAAAATAATAAATGCTGGTAAGGATATAAAAAACGGGGCTTCTACATTACTGGTGGGAATGTAAATTAGTAAGCCACTATGAAATCAGTATAAAGGTAATTTTAAAAACTAAAAATAAAATTACTACATGATCCAGTTTATATAATTCCTTTATATAAAGGAATTAAAGAGGAACACCTGCACAGTCACATTTAACTCTGAAATACTTGACCATAATAACCAAGTTATGGAATCAGCCTAGGTGCCCATCGGTAGATGAATGGAAAAGAAATTGGACCACAGAATATTATTCAGCCATAAAGAATAAAATTTTTGCTTGGGTTTTTTTTTTTTTTTAGGAAAATAAATGAAGCTGGAGATTATCATATTAAGTAACATAATTCTGGACAAGTATTTTGTTTCCATAATACATGGACTCTAAAAAAAAATGACATCAAGGAAAGAAAGGAGATTCTTAGCTGGGCATGGTGGCGCATGCCTGTAATCCCAGCACTTGGGAGGCTGAGGCAGAAGGATCGCTGCAAGTTCAAGACCAGCCTGGGCTACAAAAGTGAGCTCAAGGCCAGCCTCAACTGCATAATGAGACCCTATCTCAAAAGACAAAAAAAAAAAATAGAAATAAAAAAATAAAACTATATATACATTGTACTGTACATAAAATTTACCTAAAAAAAAAAAAAAAGAACTTATCATAGTCCATTTCTGTTGCTACTACGGACTAAATAAATCATAAAGAAAAGAGGTTTATTTTGGCTCCCATATCTGGTCCAACATAAAAAGGGATCACACCTAGCAATCATTTCCTAGTAATGGAAGAGTCCCAAGGTGGCACAGGTATCACACAGCAAAAGATAGGGAATGTAGGACAGACTTAGCCAAACTGGCTTTTATGGCAGACTCTCCCACCCTCAAGATAAACTTGTTAATCCATTAATTGGATGAATAGATTAATCTATCCATAAAAATAGAGTATTAACTCTTGAAGATTCTACTTCGTCCCCACCATTTTTTTTTTTTTTTTTTTTTTGTCCCAATTTTTTCCCCAACTTCTTAAACAGAAGAAAACAAGAAGCCTTAAACACAGGGAGGGTGCATGGACAACAACATACAGACACTGATCAAAAGAAGTCTGTTTTTGAAATCATGGAAGTCAGAATAAGATGTCATTATTAAAGTCCTAAGGGAGAAGATGGCTTCCATAGTCTAATTTGGAGAAAATACACTTCGAAAATAGAACTGATTTTTGTGGAAATTGACAGAACCAGAAATTCATCTAAAAGTACAAAAAAATCAAGCTGAGCATGGTGGCACATGCCTGTAATCCCAGCTATTGGGAGGCTGAGGCAGGAGGATCGCTGCAAGTTGGAGACCAGCCTGGGCTACAAAAGTGAGCTCAAGGCCAGCCTGAACTGCATAAGGAGACCCTGTCTCAAAAACACAAAAACAAACAAACAAACAAAAAATCAGAAACAGCCCCTTAAAAAATAAGTAGGAATGGGGCCCGGCAGGATGGCTCAGTGGTCTAAAGTGCCTGCTTGGGAAGGCTTGGGCGGCTGCAGGGATCTTGGTGTAATCCCTGGCACCACATGCTACACCAGCCCTGCCCTGAGGGCAGGCTGAGCTGGCCATAAAAACAGATAAACAGACGAGAGTTCTGAAACAAGAAAAAAAATAAAATAGAATAAAATAATTTTTAAAAAAAGAATAAGTAGGAAGATTTCCATTTTTAACTATGAACAACGTCACTATGATACTGGCAGAATAGATCAAATAATAAACAGAACAAAATAGAGTCCAAAAGCACACCCACACATATATCACCTGGTATGCAGGAAAAATGACACTCAGTTGAGGGAAACTCACATATATATAAATGGTGTATCTTACTACCTCATACCATACACAAAAATCAATTCCAGATGTTGATAAATCCCATTTTGAAACATAAAACAATAATGCTTCTCAAAGAAAATACAGGAAAATAATTACCTGAGATTTCTTAAGTCTAAAAGAGATTTCTTAAATAGTATACAAGTGGCAACAACCAAAGAATTTTTTTCCAATACTAGGGATTGAATCTGGAGGGGTCTTCACACTGAGTTAATAATGTCAGCTATTTTTTTTTTTTTTCTCACTGTAAAATAGGTGGCACACACCAATAATCCCAGCACTTGAGAGTCTTAAGTAGGAGGATCACAAGTCAATGCCAGGCAGATCAACTCAGTGACTTAGTGAGACCTTGTCTGAAAATTAATTTTTTAAAGGCCTGGAAAAAAAAAAAAAAACAAAAAAAAACCATAAAGATAAAAATATAAATCAGTAAATAAAAGGCTTGGAACTGGGTGTGGTGACACCTATCTGTAATCCCAACACTTGAGAGGCTGAGGCTGGAGGATCATTGCAAGTTTGAGAACAGCCTGGGCTATAAAATGAGCAAAAGGCCCAGCCTGAACTGCATAACAAGACTTGTCTCAAAAAGACCAAAAAAAAGGCCTGGAGATGTAGCTTAGTATGAAGGACCTGGGATTAACTCCTAATGCCACACATATCTACCTACATATATACATATATATAGACAATACATAAAAGTATATTGAAATGCAAAACTAATAGCATATACTATATTCATCTAAGACAGCTTTAAGAAAAAGAAAAAACAAAGCCATACATATCTTTTCCCAAAGGTTTCATATTTAGAATAATTTTGAAATCATACATACAAGCACATACACACAGCAGAATAAGGCAAGTGCTGGGCATGGTGGTACACATCTATAGTCCCAGCTCAGGAAGTTGGAAGGGAGGACTGTTGCAAGTTTGAGGCTACCCAGGGTTACAGGTGAGTTCAAGGTCAGCCTAAACTATAGAACAAGAAGCCGGATGTGGTGGCGCACGCCTGTAATCCCAGCACTTGGGAGACTGAGGCAGGAGGATCGGTGCGAGTTTGAGACCAGCCTGGGCTACGAGAGTGAGCTCAAGGCCAGCCTGAGCTGCATAGCGAGACCCTGTCTCAAAAAGACAAAAAAAATAAAAATAAAAATAAAAAATAAAAATAAAAAAATAAACTATAGAACAAGACCCTGTCTCAAAAGAGAAGCCACTAAAAATACAGAAAAACAGATAAAAGACATTTCCTACAACAGAATACACAAACAGTGAATACACTTGACATGACTGGTGGTTATATAGGTATGTTCATGCTGTAAGAATTTATCAAATTATATACTTAATAGCTGGGTGCCATAAAGTATCTTATACTCCAATAAATAGTTCACAAAAAAGGAATGCCTCCAATAAAAGTCTATAAGAAGGGAGTACACTAATCATTACTCATAAAAATTTAACTATATTTTGTAAGCTGTCAAAACCTATGCATTAAGAGTAGTATCAGCACATATACCAAAAGTAGGCCACCAAGGAACTATAAGAACTCAGTCATGTGACCACTGTACAATTTTCTTTTAAACTATGTCACTCATCTTTACAGCTTCTATTACAAAATGTATGAAATGTCCCAAGATTAAGCAATTTATTTGTACCATAGATTTAACCTTTACAACAACCTTTGAGGTAACTACCATCATCAGACAGATGAGTAAACTGAGGCTTAGAAAGGTTAAACTTGAGTGACACAATAAGTGACAGAACCACAATTATGAACATCTGAGTAAATATGGTAACAATTAGTTACCTGTCATTATTTAGTGGCACATGTAAGTATATTGTTTTATCTGTTTCATGACTTAAGACCTCTGTTTGAAAACAGGATATTTAACATCTCATGACTCATTACATAGTTCTTTTAAAAACCCTTAAAATGAACACTGTCACATCTAAAATACTAACCTTGTTACAAATTCAGTGGCTCTCTGGAGTTCTATGCTAATGGGAAGTAACTGATAGCAAACAAAATCTTTAATAAATTTAAACACATACTTCTATATTACATCATCTACAGTCATAGTACCATGAATGTACCTAATCTTATATGATTTGAAACCTAAGTTCTCTCAATGAGACTATGTCCACAGTATTTCATTTGATTCTACTTTTTTTTTTTTTTTTTTTTGGTGGGACCAGGGTTCGAACTCATGACCATGCACTTGCCAGGCAGGCACTTGTGCCATGGAGCTATCTCCCCAGCCCTTACAGTATTTCATTTGAATATCCTGTTTTCAAATGACTTTTAAGAAGACAGACTGCCAATTTCTACAATTACATTTTACCACTTACAAGGAAACTATATCCTTAGATTCAAGGGATAATTTTAGTTTTATTTTGCCCTTACTCAAAAAAAAAAAAAACCACTAAGTAAATGCCAAGCTTGATGCTGCACACTCGTAATTCTAGCACTCTGGAGGCGAGGCTGAGACAAGAGGACTATACCAAGTCAAAGGCCAGTCTAAGATACATAGTGAGTACAAGACCAGCCAGAACTACACAACAAGTGTGTCAAAAACTTTTTTAAAAAATTAAGTAAAACAAAAGTGCTATTTATAAATGTTACTTTTCCAATGTTCACTTAAGTATATTAGATTTCAGTTACCTTGCCAATTAAGTTAGACTAAATGCCTATAAAAATGCTCTCTTAAATATTATTCTAATTTGATTCTGTGTAACAACAGTATTAATATAAATGTTCTATCTGTAGGAATTATGGATTAATGTAGTCTTGAGGGTAAGAGGTAGAAGAAGCACACTCACAACGCCAGACAGCAATACTGCCACAAATGAAGTAGCTTTCTACTACAATTCAGACATCCCTGACAGAAGACCAGAGATACAGGGCTCACATACCAAGGAAGCACCGCAATGCCTACTAGAAGTTACCGAATGCTTCCTGAGCAAAAACCAAACTGTTCATAGTTTTGTTTTGTTTGGGGCAGGTTGTTGCTACAAAGCTCATGTTAGCCTTTAACTAACTGTGTGATGGAGGCTGAACTGGAACTTTCAACAATCCTCTTGCCTCAGCCTCCTGAGTACTGGGATTACAGCCATGTACCACCATGCCCAGCTATGATTACATTTTTAAAGAGCTAAAATCTCTTTTCTTAAATCAGTTTCTTAAATTAACTGCCCCCAATAACTGCCATTATTTGTCCAACTGTACACCTCTATTTTGAGGCTGTGGCATGCCATAATCTCGATGGCAATTAAGTTTCCTAGATGTATTAGTTTATGGCATTTGCTGAAAAGTATATTTGTATCAGGAGTTGAAGGTGAAGAAGCAGCCAAATTCTCTTTCTAGAAATATGTTGAGAACGTCTGCCTATGGTATTCAGGACCACACAAGAATGCTCTATTGCACTATCAGGAAATTAAATGTACATCATAAAGCATTGGCTAAAGTATAAAATACATTTTATCAAATTATAAAATGGAACTACAGTATAAAGGGAAAAATTGTTCTGGTTTTATTTCACATGCTTCTCTGTTACTAAATTCTGATACTGACTCTAATCACTTTTATAATTTTAAAATATATTAAATAATTTTGTTTTTACCATACTGGGTTTTAGGTGCCTATACAAAAAGCCTTTTGTACTTCAATGTCTTCTTATAAATGAAACAGTTGTTGTGTTTAATGTCAAAGTTTAGTACATATTAGATTCTCTCTTCTAAGTAATACAATCTCTCCCCATCAGTTGATACCTAAATTATTCACTGGCCACTGAACTGGTGCACCCACTGTTAGTAACATTCAGAGTCCTGGACTCCATTCACAGGAAGATACTGAAGACTCAAACAGGCACATACACTTGGAGTACGTGAGGTTCACAGCGCCATCTGATCCATGGTATCATTACATTCCATGTTACAGTGCATTTATAGGCCTAAAAACACCTTCAAAACAAGCCTACTCAAAGCTAGCCCAAGAAAAATATTGATAACCTCTTAAAGGTTTTTATTGAGTAGAATCAAAGAATCACCATAAAATTCTCCTTTTAGGGGGTCAGGAAGATAACTCAGCAAACTAAAGCTTCTGCTTAGGCAAGCACAGGGAGTTTGATCCCTAGCACCATGTGCTGTGCCAGTCCCACCACCAGGGCAGGCTGAATCGGCAAATTAAAGTCTCCTTTTAACCTATGAGTAACCAATAATTAAGTAGTTTTTTTAAGTCTTTCAAATCTGATATAAAATGACAGATCAGCCTGATTTATATGACATTATTTTTATTATGCATCTTACAGCTACCAATGTACAGAATGACTAGTCTTATTGAGCTTTTTTTTTCAAGGTACCAGGGATTGAACTCAGGACCTTGACTTAGTCAGGCAGGCACTTATGCCAGTGAACTATCTCCCTAGCACTTTTACTGAACATTTATAATGCTAAATTCTGGGGCCTGGCGGGATGGCTCAGTGGTCTGGGGCGCCTGCTTGGGAAAGCTTGGGAGGCTTCAGGGACCGCAGTTCGATCCCTGGCACCACATGCTGTGCCAGCCCTGCCCTCAAGGTGGGCTGAGCCGGCCATAAAAATGAGTGAATAAACAAACAAAGGTTCTGAAACAAGAAAAAAAATAAATAAATAAAATAAAAAATTCTTTAAAAAAATAATAATGCTAAATTCTTATAACTGCATATCACATTATAAGATTTTTAAATGAGATGCAGTTCTGTTCCTCAAATAAAATCACATTATCTAGTCCACTTGTTAACCAACTTCTTAAGGTTAGTAAAATTATTTATTTTATGCAAACGAGGCTGAGATAGCTGGTAACTATAAAAAAACATGTTTTGGGGACAGGATCCCACCCTGCCATTTAGGCTAGTCTTGAACTCATCATATAGCCCAGAATGGGCCTCAAACATGTGGCATTCCTCCTGCCTCTGTATCCCAGCCTGCTGGGATTGCAGACTGCAAGAAACATTTTTAAATGAAAAATATATGAAAACAAAATGGGTTACTTTATCTAATTCTGAAATGTGTACCAAAAAAGGACTAAATGGAAAAGACTAGGATTATAACCCCAAAAAGTCTTAAGATCTAGGAGGGTGAGGCCTATTAAATTTTGTACTTGATTCTATAATAAATGTTCAACTAAAAATGTTTATTCTTCAAATGTGAGATCATATAAAAATTGACATAAGGGCCAGTGAGATGGCTCAGTGGTATAAAGTGCCTGCTTAGGCAAGCTTAGGCAACCACAGGGACCACAGTTCGGTTCAATCCCTGGCAGCACATGCTGCACCAGCCCACCCCCAGGGCAAGCTGAGCCAAGCCAGTGTGTGTGTGTGTGTGTGTGTGTGTGTGTGTGTGTGTGTGTGTGTGTATTCCAAAATTCTTTTTAAAACTGACATTAAAAAATCTATCATTCCTATCTCACATACCTTAAATGCCCATTTTATAAGCAAGACTCAGTTTCAGAACAAATTGTAATCAATGAAAAAGTTTTAAAGGTCAGAAAGAATTAGGATACTGTAAGATGCAATCCATCCATGAGGGTGGAGTCACATTACAAAACACTGCAAGTCCTGGGGGCTTGCTCAGCTGTGTAAAGCGCCTGCTTAGGCAAGCTTAGGCAACCACAGGGACCACAGCTGGAACCCCAGCACCACACGCTGTGCCAGCCCCACTCCTAGGGCAGGCTAAGCAGGCCATAAATAAATAAGCAAACAAACAAAGTTAAAAAAGAAAACATTGCAAGTCCATTCCAGCTTTGAAATTTCATGCTTCTCCATTCTAGTCATTTATGGTAGAGCCCAGAACAGTAACTATCAGGTGGCCAGACATGACTTTACTCAGGAGATTAATACCTAAAGTAAGCCTAAACGTAATTCAGGAACTAATACCTGAGTAAGCCTTAAAGTATGATGAACACAACTTTCACAGGAAAGAAGAGAGGTAGATATTCACTCCTAGGCAAAAAATAAGAATAAAAAGCTTTTAACATGTTTAAAAATAATACTCATCAAGGGCAAAATTGTACTCTAAAACCAAAGAGGGAAAATAACACAGGCAAACTACCAAATGCTGGTCAATCTACATTCTTAAATTATGACATATATTAAAGATAATGCTATCAATAAAGTTCTCAACGGTGAGATCAAACCTTTTTGTTGGAGAAGGGAATGATGATGAAGGAGAGTATGAAGGAACTCTAAATTTTTAAAATCTTTTTTTTTTGTTGTTTTTTGTTTTTGTTTTGTTTTGTCTTTTCTTGAGACAGAGTCTCGCTGTGCAGTTCAGGCTGGCCTTGAGCTC
Organism: Myocastor coypus; assembly: GCA_004027025.1. Lineage (NCBI taxonomy): Eukaryota > Metazoa > Chordata > Mammalia > Rodentia > Myocastoridae > Myocastor > Myocastor coypus. Next base: position 11,451 of record PVJA010053234.1, read on the forward strand.
ACTTTTGTAGCCCAGGCTGGTCTTGAACTCGCACCGATCCTCCTGCCTCAGCCTCCCCAGTGCTGGGATTACAGGCATGCGCCACCACGCCCGGCTTTTTAAAATCATTTTGAAAAGGAAGAAAAAGCTTGAAGGACTAAACTTCTGGTTTCAAAATATGTTACAAAGCTACAACAGGGACCCCCCTCCTGTCCTTCTCTCGGACATGAACTTTCTTTTCCTCAATAAATATGTTCTGCTCATTAAAAAGAAAAAAAGCTACAACCATCAGAATAGCGAGGTAACAATATAAACACAAAAAAAGACCAAAAGAAGAGGGTAAAGAGCCAGAAGTAGTATGCATATATGGATGAATGATAGATGGTGCCAACTCAATGGAGACATACCAGTCTCTTCAACAAAGAGTATTTGGAAAGTTCTATATTCATAAGCAAAAGAATGATCCTTATCTTACATCATATACATAAATTAGCTCAAAATGGATTAAAAACCAATAGCTACTTTTATTAAAAAAAAAGAAACTAAACAGAAAGTTTTATGCCTTTGATAAGATGAAGTAAAAGTAGGTAAGTGGGACTATATAAAACTTAAGTGGCCCAGGCGTGGTGGCT
>PVJA010053235.1:0-12050 GCA_004027025.1 Myocastor coypus
GGCTAATTTCTACAAGGAATATAGAGAAGATCTAATGCCATTACTCATGAAATCCTTCAAGAACTTGAAAAGGAAGCAACACGCGGAAAGTTATTTCTGGAAACGAGTATTACCCTGATACCCAAACCAGAGAAAGACTCAACCAAAACAGAGAACTTCAGATATACATATATATATATATATATATATATATATATATATATATATACAGAGAGAGAGAGAGAGAGAGAGAGAGAGAGATGGATAAGAGCTTAGTCTACAGTGGGCACTTACAGATGGAAGATCCAGAAGAATCACTCCCTGTTCAATCCAAGATACTAGAAGAAACAAAGGAGGTGGGATGAAGGAAACAGAGTCAGTCCGAAGCACAAAGCTAGGAGCTCCCTGCTGAGGTATTAGTAAGAGTCCATATGAAAGGACTAAAGCAGCTGCATTGTGATGTCCACAGGTGACAGCACCAGTGAAGGAAACACCCTTTAAACAGAATGGAATATTCCAAACAGTTTTCTTCTGCCCAGGCTATGAGTCTTTGAATGGTGCCACTAGCACTTGGGGAGATCTTCCCTCTTTAGTCAACCCCCACATGCCAGTCATCGCTGAGAACACCCCTGTAGCCGCATCTGGAAATACACTTTATTAATTGCCTAGGTGTTTGTTAGCTCAGCAAAGTTTACAGCCAAGATTAACAGTCACTGTTATTGAAAAAAATTCCCCAAAATATTTAATTTGTGTAGATTTTAGAAATAGGAATGACAACATGGCAAAAAAAGCTACTTCTTTTATGGCATATGGATTCGAGACAAATCATAAACTAAGTACTTATTGATGAACAATAACAATTTATTTTGTGGAGACTAACACAGATAGAGAAATATGCAGAGATGGAATTCCCAGTTCTGCTAGGTGCTGCTTCTTCAAAACAAACCCACGGGCCTGCTGTCTCTCTGCAATAGTAGCTTTGAAAAGCTTTCAGCTTTCCTGCCCTACCCTGTTTCTCTTCCTAAGGCCTTGTCTCCTACTTGACACAAACATGCTGAAACCTTTCCCAGCACCTGAGAACCACACCACATCAGTTTGAAAATTTGCTACACAAAAATAATATCGCATGTTGGAAAAACTTTAAAATGTTTTCAAATGCTTAGAAAATATAAAGTAACTAGGCCAATAGATTCTTTTAGTATGGTAACTTTTTTAGCTTCTCAGTCACAAATTACTGTCAAAGTTACTGGAGTTTGTACAGTAAACTCCTTTTAAGCACTATCAAGCTTAGTATTTTTTCTGAATTTCTTATTTCAAATATTCTTCAAAGTTGTCACTGTTGTTCTCTGCTTTATTTTGGACACCGTGTGTTCTATTCACCCTCCCTTGGCTAGGACACAACATTGGTAACACCAAAAGGAGAGATACATTTGGCTCCCAATTTATTCCAGAGATGGCACTGTCAGAAACAACACAGTTGGGGCTGGCAAGATAGCTCCATGGACCAAAGTGTAGGCTTAGGCAAGCACAGGGACAGCGGTTTGATCCCAGGCAACACATGTCATGCCAGTGCTCTGCCCCTATAGCAGGCTGATCGATCCCAAGTCCAGGCGTGCTGGCACACGCTTATAATCCTAGCACCAGGGAGACTGAAAGCAGGAGGATCACAACAAGTACGAGCTGCGCAGTGAGACCCTACAACAACCAAATACATGAAAAAAGAAAAGAAAGAAAGGAAGGAAGGAAGGAAGGAAGGAAGGAAGGAAGGAAGGAAGGAAGGAAAGACACAGTGAAAGGAAGTCCACCCATACATGCTGGTTTCCCACATGCCAACAACCTCCCAGAAGACAGAATCACCACCCATGAGGTCACGCAGCCTCTGAGGGACATTAGATCTACGCCATAAACACATGCAAAATGTGTATAGACTTTCTAGTTTGCCAGGTTTCCAACACTTTGTTTAATAAGCTAATAGTTCTGTTACACCTCTCTTTAAAAATGTATTCCCAGCAAAGACAAGGCTCACCAGCCTTGAAAAAAGAAATTATTTCTTTTCCATTGTCATACATTGTATAACCGGTATTATTCTGACATTCAGGAAAATACAAAGCCTCCCTCAATATGACATATAAAAATTATGCACCAGTGACTTAATTTTTTCTGATAAACCTGACCTTTAATTTTGAAAAAAAATATATGTAAGCATATATCAATTTTCTACACAGATCACTTATTAAAAATATAACTAACAATTTATAAAAAAGCAAAGCTAAAATATGGGAAAAGAATAATGCAAAAATCTCAGCAAAGGGGCTGGGAGATAGCTCAGTAGAATAAGCGATGAAAGATATATTATTGAAATCCAGGAAACATTGGGAAAAAGTTTCTAAAAATATCTAAATTGAAAAGAAAGGTGGATCATTTGGCTACTAGCAAAAATTTTTTCCTTCCTTTCCCTCATCCACTCAAAACAATTCAGCATAATTGTCTCATGGCTTAAGGTATACAATTAATTAAAAAGAAGAACTATATGCCTTGTCTGGCAAGCCCAAGGACCTCACTTCAATCCCCAGTTCTAAAAAGGAAAAAAGAAAAAAGAAAAAAATTCGCAGCAACAAGAAAAACATTGAATAACCTATCAGAATGTTTATGATGGCAATTGAAGTCAACACTCTCAAAACAATTTTAAGTTTTTAAATTTTTGCTCCTGAGCTGCATTTTAAGTATGTGTATCCTTTGCTTGTATGTTATATTAAAAAACAAGAAAAAGAACCCTTTATCACTGAGCAAGTTGACATTGTCACCTTTATTTTTCCCTTTTGGGAACACATTAAGCAAGTTATTCTTGTTCTGTATCTTTTTTTGTGATTTTTTTTTTCTGTTTTGCTTAAAAGTGGCTTTACAAAAGGGCTTTTATAACTCCCCATAATAAAAAAAATTAAAATTTTGAACTAAAGCATGAAGTTATAGACAATGTGTACACTGTATTATTTTGCCTAAAATAAAAAAATGGATATCTTCCTAACTTATACAATGATGAGAATAATGGAAGCTCAGTTCAAAATATAGTATGACAAAATAAAACTACAAACATATTAAAATTATAAAGTAAATATTGTAGATTCAATTCTAGCAAGTGTAATAAAATGTGTTTCAACTTTTTCTTTTCTTTTTTTTTAGTGTGATATAGGGTCTCACTATGTAGTTCAGACTGGTAGTGCCCCTCCTGTCTCACCGTCCCCAACAGTAGGACTACAGGAGTGTACCACCACACCAGATTCTGGTACCAGCACAGCATGTGATACTGGGGTTCAAACCTGGGTCCTTGTACTTGCCAAGCAAGTGCTTAGACCACTGAGCTATCTCCTTGGCCTTTTTCAAATTTAATATGAATTTACTTTCTGTAAATTTATTTATATTAAACATAGATTTTTTAAAAGCTCAGAATCAAAAGATGTGTAGTTCTTTCATATGGAAAGAAACATGGAGGTGTGCAGCATAAAATTTGAGGAAGATATACAGAAATTGTGTCTGTCACAAGGTCGTGCTAGCCAGGTTCACTTGCTTAACTTAAAATGATAGGAGAAGAGGGAATCATACCCAGAGGGTAGAATGTCTACCACGCATACACACAGGAAAGACAGACAGACAAATGGACGGACTGATGGATGGACAGATGAACAGACAGGTGGTTCTATTTAGGAGTAGATAGTTGAACAACATTGTGTCTGATTTACTTTCCTCATTACCAGAGGAAACACCCATGTTTGATAAAGGAAGGATTATTTAGCTCACAGTTGGTCCCAAAGAATGGTGGCGCATTGCACACGGGCATCACAGAGGAGAAGCGGCTCCTGGCAGGCAAATGGTGGCACAGTAGGCAAGGGAAATTGCACACTGGCATCGTCTTTTATATTCTATCTGGTCTACCTCACTTAGGGTGGATGCCAAACCTATTAGTGGAGTAATTTAGTAATCACATGCTCTCGATTCCATCATCGCATCCTCTAGATTCAGCCCCTGGTGCAAAAGTGACATGAATAAATGCATGAGTCTTTGGGGGAACACTAGAAACGAAGCCTAATATTTTGTCTATAACCTTCCGAAGACTCATGAGCATCTCTCTATGGTGGAGGCATTTAGTCTACCTCCAAGGGTTGCCAAAGTCCATCACAGTTGCAACACTGCTGAAAAGTTCAAGTTTAAAGTCTCTTCTAAAATTTAAGGCAAATATAGCTGACAACATCTGTATAAATGAAAAACACTCAACATTTCTAACATTCAGTGGAATAAGATAGAGATTTCCATTCATGAAAGTAAAAATAGGAGCATAGAAAGTAATGGGGGAGGGACCGGGAAGATAGCTCCAGGGCACAAGTGTGTGCCTGTCGAGAGCAAGGTCATGAGTTCAAATCCCAATCCTGCAAAAACCAACAAAAAGAAGTAATGGGGGAAAAACCAAGCTCAAAATCCAGCTGTATGCCTGTAGCTCCATGCCCAGTGTGCTAAGTGTTCTTTGGCAGCTGGTAAGATCCCACGGGATGCTGTGGCTGTGCCTCTATGATGCGCCCAGTGACTGTATCTCCCATGATTTCTCTCTTAGGCCATCTTTCTTCCTTGCTTGCAGTTTCCTTCAAACAATCTCTGTTCCTGTTTTCTCCAAGCTGCTGGGATCTCCACTGGACTCTAGCTCCACACTTATAGCTTCATCTACTGTTCTGTCAGAGGCACACTGCCTGGTCTCCCAGGTCTCCTTTGGAAACCTGGGTTGAAGCCTTGGTGGCAATACTATTCTTGTATTATGTATGCACCTAACACCAGCAGGACATGGATGACGCCAAGGCTTGCCTCTAACTCAACATTAACCAGGCATCTTTATCTTTTGGCTGTCAGGCTCCATTTCCCCAGGTTCTCAACACTCTGAACCCAGTGCTGAGTAACAAATCACCCAACCCACTGCCTTCTAGAATGTGGTGCTCAGGGCTCTCTTCTTAAAGTATAGTCTTTCACTCTTGCATTGTTGAAGCTGCACATTTGGAGTCCTGCTCTTTCCCGTGATATCTTCAGGCCTTTGTTCTTTTGTTCCTTCTCAGGAGTTAAGATCTCCTTCACTCTACTGCTGCAGTCCACAGCTCTACTAGAACTTCTTTTTGCCCAAATCACAATGTTTAGAATTATTTTATAGGACCGGGCTGGCCAGATAGCTCAGTGGACTAAAGTGTCTGCTTAGGCAGAGTGCAGGGACCGGGGTTCAATCTCCAACACCACAAGTCATGCTAGTGCCACCCCTGGGGCATGCTGAGAAGGTTATCGAGACTGGGCATGGCGGCACATGCCTGTAATCCCAGTACTTGGGAGGCTAACAGCAGGAGAACCACTACAAGTCCAATCTATGTAGTGAACCCCTGTAGACCTTGTACTAAATACATTAAAAAGGAATTATTTTACAGAATCTTTTCTCTTGATTTTCAACATCGATATGGCTAAATGCCTCCAGCAGTAGCCATTCTACCTCTTCAACATTACATTTTCTTGAAATTTTCTTTATTACATTATTTTTTACCTTTTATCTTTTAAGGAGGTATGAATTAGAATTAAAACAACAATTTACAAGTGATACAGATTTTCACTTAACGAAGTAATATGAACTTCACAGCATTTGTTGTAACACACAATATTGTCTTCCAAGCAGTTATTCATATTACCAGATATATGCATATAAAACTGGAAGAAGGAAAAGAAGAAATATACAAGAAATGAAGAAGGAAACATGTACAAACAGCTGAAATAAAGGAGAGAAAACAAATTAAAGCATGAACTGCTTCTTCCCATAAACCAGTAGAAATACACAGTACGGTTATGGAAAGCAGCTGGTGTATCTTTTTTTCCCCTATTCCCTGTCCTATCCCTCTCCTCTGCTCAGTAACTCTTTCCTTGTGCAAGATTAACTTATTCTGTTGCCCTTAATCTCAGTGACAGGCAGTGCTTTGGGAATAAGCAAACTTTACAATCTCTCTGTCAGCGTGTAACACACATAATCTAGAGCCTGACAGTCAATGGAGTCCTCCTTCCTACGAGAAATCTCCTAAGACTCATCTTTACAGGAATCATTTCTATCAGCACGCTGATCTTTACAGCTCTGACCAAAATCTCCCACCAAGTAAAGTCCAAGACTATCCAAGGCTGTTTTCTCAGCCAGCACCTACAGACCTTTTCAAACTCTTCACACAAGAATGTTGCAAAGGCACTCTGATTGATCGGGTCAGGTACCATCATATCAACAACCTTCCTTCTCTGGTACCAAACATTGCCTTGGTTACTTTTCTCAATACTGAGCCAAGATACCTAGCACCCAGTGTTACAGAATGGAAGATTTAATTAACTCCAAGATTATAAAGGTTTGTGCTCAGAACCACCTGGCTTTCTGGTACTGTAGTATGGCCAACAAGCATTGTAAAAAAAAAAAAAAAAAAAAAAAAAAAGTTCATGGCAGGCAGAAGGTAGCAAGGCAAGCGAGGGCCATTCTACAATAGCAGTTTTTTTTTTTTTTCTATCCCTTTCATATTGTGTTACACCTGCCTTAGGAAAGATACCGAACCAGTCAGTGGACTAATGGAATAATCCACACCCTTAATACCCAAGTCACATATTCTATATGAAGTCACTGATGAAAAATCCATGATTAAGACTAGCCACGGTGGTACATGCCTATAATTCCAGCACTGGGGAGGCTGAGAACAGGAGAATCACCATGAGTCTGAGCTGCAGTGTGAAACCCTGTATGCAACACATTTTTAAAAATTAAATAAAATAAAAGCCCTGCCTATCACTGCATGAGACTTTGGTGGGGATTTTGAGATAAAGTCTTAAATATTTATTTATGCCTTTAAAGAGATGTTTCAGAAATCACACCAAAAGTTTATTTTTCTACATTTCCTTTTATTTACTTATTTATTTACTCATATATTGTTGTGCTGGGCATCAGACCTGGAGATTTATGCATGCTGGGCAAGCAGTGCAGCACCCAGCTACATTCTTAACCCACCACATAACATGTCTTCCTACATTGCCTAAAACTTCATTATATGTCAGATATTTTATAGAGCACTTGTTGCGAAAAGCTCTACATGTACTTACAATTCAGAATTCCATATTATTCATCCATCTAAATGCTAGGAGTTAACTGAAGTTAATGTGTAACTCTAATATTCACATTCTGGGAGGATAAGGCAGAAGAGAGCCTGAGTTCAGACACACCCTGGGCAACTCTGTGACTTAGCAAGATCTTTCCTCAAAAATAAATAAATAAATAAAAGCTACCAAGGCACAAAGCTACAGATCTGTGCAATCGGCCTGAATACAATCCTCATTAACACACACACACACACACATGTACACATTCACACACACATATCATACACATACAAATGCACACTAATACAAACAGAACCCAAAGAAGGGTCTGGTGATGTAGCTTAGTGGTATAGCATTGATTGAACCAGTCTGTGGTTTTTATCTCCGGCACAAAAATATTTAAAGAAAACCAAAAAATAAAACTTATCTCCAGACACCCTGCAAATTGATGGTGAGGATCGCAATGATGATGATACAAGAGAAATGAATCCACAAATATTATAACACCAGTAAAACTGGCACTTCTATGTCCACTAAAGGACACAGTCTTATGGGAGCAAATACAGAGCCCAAGTTAGCTCTTGACAATCTTTACATTTGTGTTTAAAAACAAACTACATCACAACTTGTGTAGCAGTCAAAATTACTTTAAAATTATAAGTGAAACATTGCTAATTGAAAAATGTAAGTAACTCATGTAATTAATATATACTTGTAAGTACACTTACGATAGGATAGTGTACATTATCTTCATGTTGCACATAACTAAACCAAATACATTTATTATAACTACAGGGGATTGATAATGTAAAAGGTCTCGTAGTTAATTAACTATTTTAATAAGAAAATTATTAGATACTGCACATATAAGAGGCTATGGTTACAATGATAAATCTCTATCATCAAAGAGCTATATATAATTTTATGTGGAAACTGGGGTTAAGTAAGAAAACAATCACAAGATGAAATAATACTAAAATTAAGGAAAGCACAAAATTCTAACGGATGCAACACATAATTCTTTAACCCACACATGTAGCTATAAATCAGTCAAGAAATTCCTCTTGGAGATGTTGACCTGTTGGCTGACTTATGGAGAACTCTGTGGGGAGCTGCGGAAGCTGGAAAAGCCATCAGAAGTGGATAGGTGGGACTAGACCTCAGTGCCTAAAGCAAACAAGCTACCTGAAACCTGAGATAAGCATCCTGATTGGTGAGTGTTAGTTACTAGTCACAGGCAACCTTGTGTCATGTGTTGCTAACTTTGCAAAAGTATAAACAAACGTGGGTTTCATTGTGCTGGTGTATGAGTCTTGTCCATCAGGCAGACTGGCAACCACCTAGCTCAGCCTTTGTTTTCTAGTCTATCTTCCTCATTCCTGTTGCTGTGCTTCCTCGGGCAGAAACATTGGCAGTAAGAGCAACGGATCCCTGCAGAGCTTCTAAGGTTTAATCAATGAAAAGGAGAACTATTTGTACATGTTAAGCAGTGAAAATCTTTTCTTCAAAGACATGGAAGTGAAACAGTGCTCGATGCTTGCAGCAAAATGCTAACAAAACAGTGAATATTGAGAGATAGAACAAAGGAACTGGGCCAGAGTGCTATGCAAAGACTATCTTTGGTGGGCTGTGTGTTATATAAAAATAAGTACATATTGTTATGTATAACTTGGCAACATGTCACGAGATCCGAGTCTCAGAGCTCTAGAAGCCAAACTTCTGATTCTTATCAGTCAGCACTCTTTCCAATACTTACTTTTTTTTAAAACAAGGGATTGGACTCAGGACCTTGCACTTGCCAGACAGACACTTGTACCCCTGAGCTATCTCCCTAGCCCCTCTAATACTTACTTGTTTAGTTTCTGAATATTTTTCAACAGCTCTTTGTTGATAGGTAGAAAGAATGAGACAATATGGGGTTTCCCAGATCAAATGTCAGTCATCAGGTAGAGTTCATAGCAAGTATTCCACTTGGAGTGTCAGTAGACAGAAACTATTACTTAAGAAAGCTTTACCAAAGACGACAATCTGAGATGTTTATGTAGAGGGCGGGAAGTGGGAAGAACAACCTGATTCGCATACAACACTAGGTATGGCTGATTTGAGAAGGAGACCGACACAGTTCCCATCACCACCACCAAACCTCCAAGTCCTGTGGCATTCAACTCCTGTATCTGTAAACCAAAATGCTTGCGTTCCAACTCTAGCAGCATCACTGTTCTGCTCCTGTTTTATATTCTAGCTTTGTTCCAGGTTTCCTACTGGAAGTGCTAAATTGTTGGGAGTTTCCTTCATGCCTGCCTCTCCATATTAACCTTTAGGCTATCAAATTGCTTAAATTAAGTACCAGAAAATACCCTTAGGCTATCAAATATGCCTAAATTATGCTCCATGAAATAGAAATAAACAATCAGCCTCCGAACATGATTGCACCCGCTGTGAGGCGTGTAGAGGGGGTCAAGGCTAGCATGCTTTAGCAGTTGCTGAAAATGATGACTTAGGATCCCTCCTTCAGGCATCGCTTGGGCTGCACGAGAAGTAAGAGCTTCCTGGCCCTTAACGTAGCCTCTAAATCCAGAATGAGGGTAGAGCATTCTCTTAGATATTACCTGGCATCATGGGCAGGACTGTGACTATGCCTCTAGCTGCACTTCACTGACTTGTCCTCTTCATTTGTGTTTCCTGTTCCTTCCAGTATTGGAATTTGAATATAAAGCCCTCCCACTAAGCTATCTCACCAATCCCTTTAAAAATATATGCTTTATTTTGTGACCAGCTGTGATTAATTCATTAAGTTCCCCAGGCTTGGCTCAAACTTTCAGTTTTTCTGCCTCACTGCTCTAGAGCCATGAGTTACAGGTGTGCAGCCCCATGCCCTAGGTGGCCTCGTGCCTTATTTTGGAAGTGCTTGTTGTGGACTGGCTGGTACCCAGGTGTACCCACTGCCTGCCAAAATGGGCACGGAAGCACTCACCTCCATGGGGATTGTGCTGGAAGACAGTTGGGGAGGTCACTAACGAGCCCCCAAAAAGGAAGAGCCATCTCAGAACGTACACCCACCGCACTTTGCCACATGGAGCTCAGGCCTGCAGTGAGTCTTTTTGACGAGGGCCTGAGTATCTTCTGAGAAGAAAATACTTCTGAATGGTTCTGCAGAGATACAGAAGGTGAACTGCATAGAAAAAATGACCTGAGTGTATTTGCTTATCATAGCCCACAGCTTCCAAGACAGCCTCCAATAACCTCTCAGCCCAGTCTGCGCACTGTCCTACAATCCTTGAGTCCTCAAGCGCTTTTTTGAAATTGTAACATGATCTGCATAATATTTAGAAGATACTTATGCTAAAATAGTTCTCAGACAGTGAAACGTAACTGAGCATCTTGTAGCTCACCTGCCCAATCTCCACCATATCTGAATCACCGGAAAATGAAAGAGATCACGAAATACTGCCTTCACAACTGTGTTACAAATGCCTGCAACTTTCCCCATGGCCTGTGGGTGTTTTATTTGCTCAAAGGAAATCTGCCTCCCTCTGGAGAAGCTATTTTAGTAAGGAACGGAAGTCTTTCAAAGTCTGTCTTTGATCAACAGACACCTAAAATTTGAGCTGTGACAACAGTTCCCAAGTGTGGGCGTGTAAAATGGATTTTCTCCCCTGGAGCCTTCTGAAACCTGGCTGCCCTGTGATAACAGTCTCCCTGAGCAGGAGAAGGCTGAGAGACTCTCTGCTCGGAGTCCTCACCCACAGCAACCATGAAATCATACCTATTTATTATTCTCTACCCTGCTCCTAGGGTTGGGCTTCATCATGAAGCACTGGATATGGAGTCTTGCTACTGGGCACACCCCACACTAGCCAGCTGCTTTCTTTTCTGGAAACCACTGGAGACTCCTTGTGCACATATGCTTATTTCCCATGACACGTCAGTGTGCGAAGCCTCTTCTGGGGTGGTGTCACTTGGTCGTCCAGTCCTCCTCCTTTTATGCGCTTCTAAACTTGAGTATGGTTTCGTACAGATCCTGCTAATCACCTCACCTGTGAACCTCACTCTTGGCGGCCAACCGTGCAGCATCTTTCATGTACTTTCAATTGTATTATGCCGTTTAATCAATACTCCAATTTCAGTTTTCCTTGGCTCTTTCCCAATTTCCAAGTGTTGGTTCAAGCTCTATGACTCGCATGCCATAGGTACCACCAAAGATTTGAGAAGTGGGAAGCATTGGGGTGAAACCTGAACACATTAACTTTGGCTTGTTACGTGTTGTAAAGCCTGGCACAAAATGGCATTCATGAGGGCCAGTGAAATAGCTCAGCAGACTAAGGACATGTGTAGGGAAGCACAGAGACTGGGGTTCAATCCCCTGCACCACATCGTGCTCTGCCCCGCCCCTGGGCCCTGGCCACTTGAGACTAGGCAAGATGGCACACACTTATAATCCCAGCACTAGGAAGGCTGAAAATGGAAGGATCACTGTCAGTCTGGGTTGCATAGTTAAACCCTGTACCAAATACATAAAAAGTAAGTAGGTAAGTAAGTAAGTAAATAAATAAATAATTCATTCATTCATTCATAAGAAAACATTCTGGGATTATAGGTTCAGGAACTTCTTAAAGCAAGAATACTAGATAGAGAAGAATAATAAAAGAAAGGAGGATGAATGACACTCCATCGTTTGCCGAAGAGCTGGACACTGGGTACCCAGGACCCCTGCAATGTAGTCTCAAACAGATTATTCAAATTGCCTTTACCCAAGTTTCTGCACCCATAAACTTGAGTGAGAAAGGAAAATAGATATTAAGTGCTTAGAACAGCACATAGGATTGGCTCAAGAAACATTACTGTTTAAGGAGGGGAAGGGAAGGGAAGGGAAGGGAAGAGAAGGGAAAGGAAGAGGGAAGGGAAGGGAAGGGAAAGGAAGAGCGAAGGGAAGGGAA
>PVJA010053236.1:0-12061 GCA_004027025.1 Myocastor coypus
AGTGCTGGGATTACAGGCGTGCCGCACCACACCCGGCTCCCTGTTTATCATTATTATTTGAGGAGATCTATTGTATTTCCTGTAAGAAATGAGAAATCCCTTATCAGTATGTTCCCAGGTTTTTTTTTTTTTTTTTTTTTTTTTTTTTTTTTTTATCTTTTTGAGACAGGGTCTCACTATGCAATTCAGGCTAGCTTGAATACAGTTTTGTAGTCCAGACTGGACTTGAAGTCATACTGATCCTTCTGGCTCAGCCTCCCAAGTGCTGGGATTACAGGTGTGCGCCACCATGCCTGGCTGTTCCCAGATTTTATATATACTACAATACCAGAAATGCATCTGTGTTTGTCAAGTGGACAGCTTTAGTCTATCTATCACTGAAAGCAGTACTCCAGGTGTTTTTGAGTCTGCAAGTATCTACGGCTTCAGTGAATTAGAGATTGATCCTTAACTGTTCTTTCTCCTTTTGTCTCTGGGTAAGAGCCCTATATCTGAAGAGCATCTATACTAATCTCTCTCTCTCTCTCCACCTCTCTCCTTTGTCTCCTCTCTCTCCTCTCCTGTCTCTCTTCTCTGATCTCCTCTCTCCCTCCTCTCTCTCTTCCTTGTCCTCCCCTCCCCTTCCCTTCCCTCCCCTCTCCCTTCCCCTCCCCTCCCCTCCCCTGCCCTCCTCTCCCCTCCTTTCCTCTCCTCTCTTTTCTTCTCCTCTCTCTCTAATCCCTAATCCTAGACATAACTGTGCCAAACCAATCAGTGGACTAATGTACTAATCACACATTCTTGATCCCAGTACCATACATCCCACCACCACTGCAAAGCCTGACCCCACCATTGCAGAAAACTTTGGGGAAAACAGAATCTAAACAAAATCCATAACATTCTGCTCCTGGCTCTCCAAAGACTCATGCTGATCCATTTATGCAAAAGGCATTTAGCCCATCTCTAAAAGTTGCCAACATCGTAACATTTTCAGCACTGACAAAAAGTCCAAGGCAGAAGTCTCCTCTGAGATCTAAGAGAAACTCCTAGGTGCAAGTCATTCTTTAAAAAAAAAAAAAAAAGAAAAGAAAAGAACATTAAACACTTGCAGTATTCAAGTTCCACTTCCATCACTCCCAGCAATCAGTGTCAAGCCGTGATCTCCCAAAGTCTTGAGTAGCTCCACCCCTGCAGCACTTCTGATGGTTGTGGCACTGTCTTGGGTACTTTTCTCTCATTACTGGGACAAAATACCCAACACCCCAAATGAAGGAAGGAAAGGTTTACTTAGCTTACAGTTTGTGGAGGTTTTAGTCTATGCTTGGCTTGCTCCAAGGAAGGATGCCACATGCAGAGAACAGCAGTCCATGGGGGTGGAAAACAAGAAAACAACAGAAGCAAAAGGGAAGAGTAGCAGCAACGATAGCAACAGAGAGAACGTCTGTCTCCCTTATGTTACATTCAGGCTATTTGCCTCAGGCTAGGGGTAGTGCTAGCACCATTTAGGCCCATAATTCCAGCAGCAATCACATCCATAATCCCAGTGAATCGTGAGTTAATCACAAACTGCAGGAGTCTGCCCCATGATAGCCTGAGGCTTTTGGGGGACAACTATACACAAAGCATATCAAGCTCTCACAGTTTCTCCCCGGGGTCAGCACCACCCCTTCCTTGCTGTTTTTCTCATAGGGTTAGCATTCCTGGGTTCTCGAAACTTCCAGGGTCTTCTTTGCACCTTTGGCTTCACACTTACAGCTTTCACACTGTCCTCTCAAGAATACACTGTCTGTTCTCATGGACATTTTTCTGACATCTGGGGGAACATCCTGCGATGTTCTCAGGCCAGCTTTTCCATTGTCCATTTTGGCAATCAAGATCTGCTTTGCTGTATCTTTGCTGTAGGTAGCCTTACTGGCACTTCCTTTGTGTCCATACTAAAAATGTTTAAGTCATTCTTCTGGGCTATTTCCTCTCGATTCTCAACAAAGATCTGGTTAACAGTCTCCAACAGCAGCATGCTGCAGCCTCAGCATTAAACTGTCTTAAAGTTTCTTCTACAAGGTTATTCAGTAGGATGCCTTCAATCTTCGTTTCAGGCAAAGTCTCTGGACATAAACAAAATGCAGACAGATTTTCTGCCCAGCCATAATACATCATCTGGAGTCCAACTTGCAATGTAGTCCATCCTCGCAGAGGAAAAATCCTGAGTTTGGTCTTTTCAGTTAACCTTATGGTCTTCTGAACTCTGACTAAAATCTCAAACAGAATACAGCCTAAGGCATTCTAGCTCTACTTTTTTCAGCTGACATCTCTAAACCTTTCCAAATGCCATTCTCAAAGCTCATGAATCACATGAGCAGGTATAGAAACAGCACCAGCCCCACTCTCTGTACCAAATTCTAATACTCTTATCTCATTCCTGAGGCAATGTAACTGAGAACCAAAATTAAGGGAAGAAAGTTCTACTCAGTTCACAGTTTCTGGAGGGTTCAGTCCAGAATTGGATTGCTTCAAGGTAGAGCGGTACATTGTAGTGAGGCAACCATTGATGATTGTATGAGACAGCAAAAGTAACAAGGGAACAGGGAGAAGACAGCCACTTTCTGTTCCTTATATGGTATACAGGCTACCCACATGCCGGCTACCCACCCCAGGAAAGGGGCAGCACTCATGCCATTAATCCTAGCTAGAATTATACCACACTATTCAGAGGACTGATTTAGTCATACTTGCTTGACCCCAGCATGACATACAGTCACTTCTGAAGACACCATCCCCTCACGGCTGCATGTGATTTTGAGGGGGCATCTAGACAGAAGCCATAATAGCTCCTTGGACTGATATTTAGCTTGAAGTGGGTGGGCAAACAGATAGGTGCCTTTCAAGCTTGTGCCTGTTACTCAGTCAGGGAGAGGAGGGCAGCATGAGTGCCCGTGCCTCCTTCAGGCTTACATGCTGTTAATCCCACTGCCTTCCTCAGGTGGATGCTTGGGATTACTGAGGAGAAAACCAAGACTCAGAGTGCTTCAGGGAACTTGCTGAGGGTCATGGAGCCAGCATATCCACGTTTTCCTTGAAAATAGCATTAATTATCAGGACAGGAGATAGCCCACATTTTATGGATTCATTAGGAAGGTTTAGAATGTCTCTGTGCCAGAGATTCTTGGAGTGCAATGAAGGGGACCATCTGACCATAGGCCCTGAGAAGTGCTGCAGTCTAAACTATCCTTAAGCTGAAATATGCCAAGCTTGGTTGAGTATGGAACCATATTTTTTTATAATACCATATGATATTTTATATAAGTGTGTCCAGATTTACAGATTTGCATTCTCACTTGGAGAACCTCTAAGGGGTCTGCCCTTGAACTCAACATTTTGTGCTTCCAAGTTGTTCATTAAGCCCTGTGAGTTTCTACCACAAGTCTTTTAAAAGTTATTTATTCATTTATTTACTTATTTACTTATTTAGATACAGGTTCACAATTCAGGCTGGCCCTGCGCTCACTTTATAGCCCCCCGGCTGATCATGAACTCACAGTGATCCTCCTGTCTTAACCTCCCACGTGCTGGGATTACAGGTGTGTACAACGACACCCAGTTCCATTTCTGGCAGCGTCAGCACGACATGCCATACAGGGGACTGAACTCAGGACCTTGTGCTCACCGTGCACGCGCTTGTGTCACCACGCGATCTCCCCAGCCCATCTATGAGAAGTCTTGAAATAGTTGACATTGCCAGATTTTCAGAAATGAACAACAAATGGTCTCAGTGTTCTCGTTGATTGCTTTAATACAATGCTTGTCATATAATCCCGCTTTTTGGGATGTGAGCACAGGCATATGGAATTCTAGAGTACTGGGATGGAGTTGATCAAACTCATGTGACTGGGTCTCATCTCATAGGCACAGAAGTGGGGCTGTGGGAAGCCCAGGAAGGTGCAGGCTGTGGAAAGTCTTGAGAGGTGACTAATTCCCTGTCCTGCATGGGCACACGCTGAGGCTGGCAACTTGTGTGTGGAAGGAAGGTCGAGGGCATCGCAAAGCTGGGATGGCGTTAGGACGCTGCAGAGAGCAGGAGTCAGAACTGCTTTTCCCTGACTCATCCCGTCTAGTTCCTCTTCTCCCTCTTCCTTCCACCCACTTCCTTTCCCTGATGCTGGTGGTGGGAGGTGAGGCTGCGGCAACCGGAAGAAATCCTGGGACCTACGCCCATGATACTGACCAGACTTTAAGTCTAACCCAGTCTCCGTTGCCTGGCCTCATCTTGCGTGTGGCTCCTTACTCCAGCCATTCCAGAGTGGATTCTTGGAAAGCCTCTACTGGAGGGCTCTGGGCAGATGGTGCCTGCCTGTCCTGCATCTGCCAGTGCTGGACGCTAACCTTCTCCTCTCTGTTTTTTAGTCTTTTCTAGGCTACTCTAACTGAATAATGCAAAGTGCATGGTTGTAAACATTAGATTTTATTTGGCTCATGGTTTTGGAACTGTGAATATCAATATCCACCCGCTGGCACCACTTGAGAGCCAAGTTTTGTGCTATTGTGAGACAGGGAGCATACAGGCTTGGTTCTTGCCTCTCACGCACTCATGGATTCCAACGTAGGGCTCCATATCTAGGCTAAAACATATCTCAAAGTCCTTGTCTCAAAATATCATGAACTTATCATTCTGGAGATTAAGTTTCCAACAGTGAAATTCAAGCAGACATATTCAAACCATGGCGCTTTCTGAGCCGGGGCTCTGATGGTTAGAAACAGCTCCAGTGTAATGTCAGTGCACCCAGTATCTCAGGCAGAATCTTAGGCAAGCATCTCTTGCTTCCAGCAGGCCTAAAGTCCAGGTTCCAGGGAGGTGCAGCAAAGGGAATTTCTCCCCCTGCTCCCCTGCAGATATCCATCAGTCATCTGACATGTGTGGATCTTTACACAGTGCCAAGCACACTTCAGGGGATGTGGAGAGCCAATAAGAATGAAGACTAGTAAGCAAGGAGTGATGGCTGTGCTAGAATAGCTCTAACGGTGTGCACTGGCACTGGGGGGCTGCACAATGTCTTTGCTAATCCAATGGTAATACTGAAAAACAAATTAAAAGTATGAAAGTATGTGGTGTGCTAGGTAATTTGAAGGAGCGAATATATATATTCATCTTTTTCCAACACATCCAGATCTATGCTTTTGCCTACAAGACCAGGTCTGTTCTGTGATTCTTTCCGTAACTGGGGGACTTCTTATATGCTTTGAGGTTGGAGATGATCCCAACAGGAACACTGTGGTCATGAATTTTGATATGAATATAAATAATCTGCATCAATATTTGGTAAAGTATTTTCAGACTGGGGAGTTACTAAATAATGACAATAGTTCGTCGTTTCATTCAGTCTCTGGAGGCCTGGTATGTCAGGTCTTGTTCTAGGGATTAGAGACACACGGGTAAAATCATCTAGTTTGGTTCTTAACACACCAGGTTTTCCTGAAAGGACTCTTGGAGTGACCCATAGGAGGGGCGTGGCTTGCCGACGAGGGGGTAGTAGAACCTTGAGCTTCACCCTTTCAGTTTCCCTGTGTTTCTTCAGCACATCTTGCATCCTTACAGATCCTCTGCTCTATCGGGGGGTAGAGGGACAGCACCAGAAGCCCATACACTCAGGGAAGAAAGGTTAGTAGAGCTCACAGCTCCACCTCCTTTCTACAGGGGTGGGGTTTGAACACTTGCCTCCCAGAGGAACTGGTCTGTCGGAGCTGCCACTGGCTGCTTTATAAAAGTAGACAGACACCAAGACTTACCACACAGTCTTGGAGAGCGTAGGATGATCGCATACTGCATTGTGCAAGCCAGATGTCTTCCAGAATGGATGGAAATGTAGCTCACAACACAGTTGGGACACTAGCTCTCTACAGACCCTGCCCCATAAAAGTAAGAGCGTACTGCTCAGTCAGTTTAGATGATGTTACTCAGCAGGGGATCTAACTAGATAAGTTTTATGAAATCAATATTATTATTTTGCCTGTGACTAGTTTATTAGTGAGATACTGCGTGAAAGATGGAAGGCTAAATACATGCCTTGTGTTGGGGGCAAGCCTTGTCCTGGAATTTTTTATTTTTATTTATTTATTTATTTTTTTTCAGTACTGGTGATCAAAGATCTTGTGGTTGCCAGACAGGCTCTCATGCCACTGTCCTGGAACGTTGATGTCTTGGTTGAAGGCACCTGGCAGACATATGATCTTCTGTAGTCAGTCACTGAGCATGGGCCTGCCTAACAATGTGTCAGATTCCATATTAGCAGAACAGGTCCTGGTCAGGGCAAGGAAGGCTGGGAGCTAAGCACACAGCATAAACAAAGCCGCTTGCAGCTTCCCTTGATGCCTCAACTTGGATATCTCAGTGGCTACTACACAAACTTTTCATTAGAGTCAAACCATGATTTCTCCATACTGCCTGGCAAATAATGGGTGCCCTTTTTGGGTGATATTCCCTTTGGGGACAGAGTTTTATCTACTCTTGGCTTCTTATACCGTCCCCTCTCCCCACCCAAAGGGGCTTCTGTGTGCATCAACTCGAAATCGCATCCTCACTTCACTCGCTGGATCCAGTCTGAAAGCTGGAGGGCAGATATTCTCTCTGAGGTTTCCCAAGGTGGCTGATTTACCACAACACTGATGGCTTACTGAGCACCTGTGTCTGGTATCCGGAGGCTGCAAGATGGAGAAGGAAGTTAATAAAATTTTGCTTGAAAACTGTGCAGATGTAATATGAAGTTATCTGTAGAAAGTTTTCTATTTTTAGCAGCATCCTTTTGAGTACACATATAGTCATACCCTGGAAAATTCACTCAACAGCTCTCCTATTCTCTGGGCACCTTTGCCTATGTGAATTGGAAGAGATACTTTTTCTGTCCTACACTGTACAGGAAAGTCTTACTCACTGCATCGTGAGACTCCTGAGCTCTGACCATTTCTGGGTAGGGTGACCTTCTCACCTTACAGAAAGTGTGTAGGAGCTTACCCAAGGTCACAGAATTCCTGAATAGCAGAGCCTGGATATGAAACCATAGCTTTCTGTTTGTACAGTTTGGAACCAAGAAAGGGAATCCAGCAGAGTGCCCTATCCAGGAGAACTCCATTTCCTCTGGCCAGGAAATAAGCAGGCTTAGGAAGCTAGCTTGCTCTTTTTTTCAGCTAGAAGAATAGAGCCAGTGCCCAGAAGACCCCAGAACAGAGTGACGACCCTAGGCCATTCTGCAGAGTGCCAGAGGAAATGTAGCAGGGATGTAAGCTCTAGCTTCACACCCCCAGGGCCATATATCTGAGAAGGAGGCTCAATCTGTGACTCTAGGGTGAGGAGGGGCAGGTGGCCTTGAACTAAAAGCCCATAGAGACATGAGATGACAGGAATGGCCACTAATTATTTGGGGGATCACTACCAATTTAATTATTTCTATTGATCTGTTGGACACATGGATAACAGCATAAACATGAATAGTTGAGAATATTTTTAAAACCGAGATAAAATTTATGCAACGAAGTGTAATGGTTGATGTGTTGTGTCAATGTGAAAAATTTAGAAGCTTAGCTAATTGACTCGGCAGTTCTACATCCTAAGGTGTAGAGGTCACACACTAGGGTGAGTAGCCTACTCCCTCTTTTTGCTCTAGCTGCTCTTGCTGTCTTCTGCTACCATGGACTACTGTCCTTCTGCCATGCTACCCTTCCTTGGAGCCAGCTGATTATGGGTAGAAATCTGTACTAACTGAGATAAATCAACCTTTTTCTCTTTAATTTGGGGGTTTTATCTGAGCAATAAGAGAAAATTAACTAAAACATAAGCATTCTTAAATGTTTGATCTCATATATGTAATGTTATCTATCACCTCTATGTAGTTTTCCTTCGTTTTCATAAACGTAAATGGAAACTCATAACCGTGAGGTGAGGACACACACACACACACACACACACACAAACGCACACACACACACACATGCACACATGCACGCGCACACATACACACCATAGTATCTAGATGCTACGAATTGGTATCGTATCACATTTGGCATGTAACATATGCCTAATAAATATTTCCTGCTTCAGACAGCCATGCCCTCAATGATTCACCTGAGATAGAAAGGTCACCCCGTACCTGCTGGGTTCAAAATCCTATCATCTAATAAGACTGAGGCTCCTAGAAAGAAGGTGAGGACACTATGGCCTCCAGGTGGTGAGTAGCAAAATGTGAACGTGTCTTAGGCACATCCGATCCTGGGTTTTCCCTGTCCCAGGTCTCCTGAGGTTTTCCAAAGTGCTCTGTTGGATCACAGAGGAATTGTGCAATGGAAATGCCAAGGCCTTCAGCCAGGCAGGCAGGTAGACCTGCGAGCCCCACCTCTGCTATTTTGGGCTGGCTAATCTGCTGGAAATTTCTCAGAAGACCCAAGGCTGTGAATGGAGCTAGAGAGCAAGATAATAACTGCGCTGTGTATGTGAACCTATGGCATGAGTGGAGACATTTAGATATAATTAACCTAACTGCAGTCTCATTAGATAAGTAGCTCTTGGGACTCAGGACATATTTCCCTCATAGGCAGAAGCTATAGGCAGAACTCATTACGTTGCTAACATCCCATTGGGCTAGTTAGAGCTGGGTTCAAACGGCCAGTCCGTGGTGCACGGAGAAGGGGAAAAGTGGAGGGCGCAGAAGAGAGGACATGGTGACCTATTTGTGCCCATCAGGTGATTTACTTCAAAGGGCCATTTGTATCCCCACCTTTCCTCCTCTGAATATTTCAGGGTATTTCCTGAAGTACCCACATCATTCCATGGGTGCAGATAGTGGTCTAACTCAACACTGCCACCTTCGTGAACATCTTTTTTTTATTTAGATTTTCTTTATTTATTTTTTTCTTGATTTAATACTTTTATTATTTAAATTTAACAATGGTTATATTACATATTTTCATCATCAGATCAGTTTAGATTAATAGATATAGGTATGTAAGATTGATCAAACAATTAAAAATTAACACTTTCAATAAACATTCCTTTTTTTTTTCTTTTCCCCTTTCTTTTCTTAAAAGTTGACATATTGCATATTGTCCTCACAATAGTTCTACAGAGCATAGTGTGTGGGCATGACCCACCTTCCTATTGATGTTGCTAAGAAGAAAAAAAAAAAAGGAAAAAGAAAAGAAAATTCTTCTCTTTGGACTAAGAGGAAGCAGATGCATACACAGTCCAATGTTCTGCAATTGCAGTGGGTCACCAGTGAAGCTTGTAATGTTGGAGGCTGTTGATCTAAGCCTCCTAAAGCTCATCTCACCAATCTAGCTCTGCGTTTCATGCATTGTAATTAAGCTTTTATTTTTCTGGGTGATCAAGGGCAAGTCAAAGCAAGACCTGTATAACAAAACATTCGTTTTTTGTATCTTCCAGGGTCAAATCCCCTCAGGATTAAGTTTGGGACCATATACAGTACTTTGTAGAACTGTTGTTAGTGTCAGACTTCAGGATGAGTCACGGCCAATGCTTGGCCACTTTGCTTTCTGTGAAAGCCTGAGAGAATGTTTTTCTCTGGGTGACTCTCCTTAGACACACTATAGTTCATTTATCTCTTTCCTCCGAGGTCCCATAATCTCCTCGACCAGAAAATTTGGGACACCTCTGAATTATAGGATATTACAGCACAGGTTCTCTTATATCCTGAGTCCTCACTGACCTTGAAGGGCTAGGGCCAAAATATTGGCTATCCTTATAGCCCTTCTTTTTCTCCAATTTTCGGTCTGTTAACTTACATTCTCAACCCTCCAGCAGAAAAGCTTGCGATACTATTACTCTATAACATAGGTACTTGAGGTTATCATCACTGGCTTTCTGAGTATCAAATATCTTTGACTTAGCTTGGAATTGATATTTTCTGTCCTCGTGAACATCTTGCTAGAACTGAGAACTGAGTGACTATGCCTTCTCAAGTCAGTACCACTGGGTCTTGGGACATCATAATGATCTGAATCTATGTCGTTATCAGCAGCTTAAAAACAGTGAGCCTCACAGGGTTTCAGAGGATTGAGCAAGACCCACAGCAGAGGGTCTAGAACATAGGAGAAGCATTATGATCATCAAACTCCTGTCTTCACTTGCCTCCTCAGAGCAAGATACAAGTAGCCTTTCACACATGGTGGCCCTTCACATACGCACAAAGGGAGGCAGTTGATTGCATAGTATGGGCTAGGTCTGTACAATCATGTTTCAGTCAAGCATACAAATAAATTCTGGCTCCAACACTATTCCCTGGTTCCCTGCTGAATTCATCACTTAGCCTCCTTGAGCCTTTTCTCTTATTTTTAAAATAGGGATATAGGGGTCAGGGAGATAGCTCCATGGATGCTTGGCTGACAAGCACAAGGTCCTATGTTTGATCTCTGGCACCACCAAGGGAAAAATAAATTAAAACAGGGATGATAACAGTGACAGGCTCTAGAAGACAAGGGATACTGAAAAGATCAATTCCTGGTACAAGAGAAGTTGAGAAATACCCAGTCATAATTCTCTGGACCACAGATCTGAATCTGGTAGCCCGTGGGATGAGCATCCTCTACAGACAGATTTAATTGAGACTGCAGATGTTTTTCAAGATCATTACATTTGCTCCTCGTAAGAGATGTCTATTGATGAGGTACCTATCTTGCTTGGGCAGACTTCACATTTCTCAAGACACATTGCGTGAGGCTCGAGGGCTTGGCTCCAAACTAGTTTGTCTTTCCATTTCATGCAGGAGGAGACTGAGGCCCAGAGTTCACACAGTCTGCTCACCGAAGACCAAGGGTGCAGACGTAGGGATGGTCAGTCCTCCATCAGAGCTCTCACCCTTCTATCATGCTCTCTATTTGTCCTTCAGCCGCCATCCAGGTACCCACCAGCCCATCCATTCCTTAAGAATTTTGCTTAAGATGTGGCTCACACTGCTCTGCTGCATGCTGAGGCAGCAGAATCGAGCAGGACCCAAAAGAAAATGCAGTGAATAATCAGGGGGAACTGTTAGACATGAGCTCATTGTGGGTGACAAAGCAGCCTACTGAGAGGTTCTAGCCTGTGACGACCAAGGCTGCACTCCATGCCTCAGTACCTCAGCACCCATTTCAGGCTCAGGATTGTTTGTAGTAGCTGCCTCCTTGAGGCCCATAGCATGAGGCTCAGGCAGTTCCCTGTACACAGGAAGGATCTCACACTCCTCATAGCACAGAACACACCTAGAATGTACATTTGAGTAATACACCTTGGAAGATGCCTCCAAATGCAAGCATAATGTATCCCTGGGATTTGTAAGATCTCCAGTGAACCCTCTATAACTTTGATTTCCAGGCTTATGTGACCTGGACTTATTTTGGGGGTAGAGGCGACCTCTTAGAGAAACATTCTCAAATCTCATGACTCTCGTGGATCTTGGAAACTCCATGCTCCATTGCTCCAAATAATAGATGATGACCTAGAAGGTTAGATGATGTCAAATTATCTGGGCATGCTAAATTAAAATTATCTGATTACAAAGGCAAAACATGAAGGGATTCACACTCAGGTCTAGTTTCAAACTTATATATTATATATTACATTCTATATTTTATATTTCTTATTTCACATATATTCATTTGATTCATAGAGACTCAAACCAAACTGTCAAGGTTCTTCAGTTTAGGGAAGAAAGAGGGGGATGTGGAAGCCCAGGCCTACTGGGAGAGTTCAGAATGACCCCATGTTCCAGAAGCCAGAAACAGCTCGAGTTGATTTTGGCTACATGCAACAAACACAGAACTCAGCTCTTTGTTTTATTTTATTTTTTTTGTTGAGGTTTTTATTTTTTTTTTTATTTTTTTTTTTACATGATCATAGATGATTTATTTTTTTTTTCCAATTCTTTTATTGTTTAAATTTAACAATGGTTATATTACATATTTTCATCATCGGATCAGTTTAGATTAATACATATAGGTATATAAGATTGATCAAACAACTAAACATTAACCTTTCTAAATCCACATTACTTTTTTTTTTTTTTTTCTTTTCCCCCTTTTTTTCTTTGAAAGTTGACATATTACA
>PVJA010053237.1:0-12072 GCA_004027025.1 Myocastor coypus
TTATCATGTCTATACACCCTGTACTCTTTATAACTCTGATGAAGACAATATGCAATGTGCCAATTATTGTGAATGTACTACTAACATGTTTTGAAACTCTCATATTGTTATCTTATTAAAAGTAATTTTTAAAAAAGGTAAAAAAAAAAAAAAGCAAACCCTGGGCCAGCAAGATGGCTCAGTAGTCTAAAGCACCTGCTTTAGGCAAGCTTAGGCAATGGCAGGAACCACCATTTGATCCCTGGCACCGCATGCTATGCCAGCCCCACCCCCAGAGTAGGTTGAGCAGGCCATAATATATTTTTAAAAATTAAAATTTTAAAAAGTATAAATGATCTGTAATAAAACAATCTTAAATTTTTAAAAGAATGTTTTAAAATTTTTTCTTGTTTCAGAACTTGTGTTTGTTTATTTATTTTTATGGCTGGCTCAGCCTGCCCTCAGGGCAGGGCTGGCACAGCATGTGGTGCTGGGGATCAAACCTCGGTCCCTGCAGTTGCCCAAGCTTTCCTTATTTTTGTCTTTTTGAGACAGGGTCTTGCTATGCAGTTCAGGCTGACTTTGAGCTCACTTAGTGTAGCTCAGGCTGGTCTCAAAAATCACGATGATCATCCTGCCTCAGCCCCTGGAGCCTCCAGAATGCTGGGATTACAGGCGTGCACCACCTGGCTTTAATATTTTATCTTGCCGGGCACATGCCTGTAATCCCAGCACTCGGGAGGCTGAGGCAGGAGGATCTGTGTCTTTCTTTTGTCTTTTGTCTTTTTGAGACAGGGTCTCTCTATGCAGTTCAGGCTGGCCTTGAGCTCACTATTGTAGCCCAGGCTGGTCTCAACTCACATCAATCCTCCTGCCTCAGCCTCCCGAGTGCTGGGATTACAGGTGTGGTGCCACCACATCCTGGCTTCATCTGACAGATTTTGAAAGAGGAAAGAAGAAAGAGAAAGCAAGGAGGCTGAAAGATAAAATCCATAATATCCCTGCTCAGAGGCAACCCAGTCCCAGAGCCACGTGCTGCCTGTCTCCCATAAGACTTTCCTGGCTTGAGGCGGGGCCGCCTCTCAGAACAGCTCAGGAGGGGCAGACACTGGCCTGAACCTGGGACCCAGGGCCAAGGCTGACGACTGCACCGCTCCCTGCTTGTGACCACTGTTATTTTGAATATTCAAATTTTGCAGCAACAGGCTCAGCCTACCCTGGTGGTGAGGCTGGAGCAGCATGTTGTGCTGGGGATTGAACCTCAGTCCTTGCAGTGGTCTCAGCACTTGGGAGGCTGAGGCAGCAGGATTGGCACAAGTTCGAGACCAGCCTGGGCTACAAAAGTGAGGTCAGCCTGAACTGCACAGCAAGACCCTGTCTCAAAAAGACAACAAAAAAAGTTTATTGCTGTATTTTGTGTATCATTTGATACATAAATTTTTATCATTTGATAACTTGCGTCTGTTTTTTAGAACTGCATGTTGACACATTTAGTTCTACTCCATTTTTAATTACTCTGTAATTACTGCTTTTAACTTCTGTCACAATTTAATGATCCATTCTTTTTTTCTTGGGTACTAGGGATCAAACCTGAAACCTTGTACTTGCAAGGCAGGCACTTATGCCACTGAGCTATCTCCCCAGCCCAAACTGTCCATTCTCTTGTTGATGGGTATTTAAGATTGTTTTTTTTCTCTGATCATACACATTACACTGCACAGACTCACCTTATGCAAGTCCCCTTGAACTCAGAATTGCCACGTCGATGGGGTTGTTTTTCTTTATTAAATTGAAAAAAGGAATATTAATAATTTATGCTTGTACTAGCAGTGCTAGGAGTTCCCAGATTTCAAAATATTGTCTAACACTCAAGGGTGCTGAAATTAATGAGCCTTACATGTGACACTACTGCATTAAAAGAAATGCACAGTGGAATGCCACCATACACTTTGTGTGTGTGTGTCTTTTTGAGACAGAGTCTCGCTATGTGGGTCAGGGTGGTCTTAAGCTGACTTTGTAGTCGAGGCTAGTCTCAAACTCACAATGATCCTCCTGCCTCAGCCTCCGGAGTGCTGGAATTAGAGGTGTGAGCTACAATGCTTGGCTTACACACTTAAATCCAGCTCAGGCCAGGGTGCAGAGCAACTCAAATCTTGTACACAGCTGGCCAGAATGTCAGGAGGTATTTGCTGGCCTGAGTAATTCCACACCTAGGTTCTCTGAAAGACTGAAAACCCAGGCCTAAGCCAAGGTTCCATGGGAGTATTTCTAAAGGATTCACAGATAGTTATTAACACTGCTCAGAGAAGTTTATTTTTCTAGTTGAGATGAAGTGTGGTTAGGGATGAAAGAGGAGCACCCTGCCAAGGACAGTGGCCACCAAGAGCATGGCCCAGAAACCTGAACACCCACACTACCGCTACACAGAACCCAGGGTCAAACTTAGCGATCAGGCCCTTTGAGACTGTTAAAACTCACCTGTGGGGGCCTGGCAGGATGGCTCAGTAGTCTAAAGCGCCTGCTTAGGAAAGCTTGGGCAGCTGCACAGACTGTGGTTCGATCTCCGGCACCACATGATGCGCCAGCCCTGCCCTCAGGGCAGGCTGAGTCGGCCATAAAAAAAAAAAACCTCACCTGTGTAGGAGCTGGGAAGATAGCTCCGTGGCACAAGTAACTGCTTGGCAAGTGCAAGGTCATGAGTTTGAACCCTGGTCCCGCAAAACAATCAATCAATCAGTGTCACCTGTGGCCTGTCCACAAGTATTCCTGGAAACCAAGAGAAACCCCAGCAATTCTTTATCTTCCATCAGGGACCAAAAACCTTTCTTTAGATGGTAAGGAAGACGTCTTGGGATGTGACAGGAAAGAAAGTAGTGTAAGGGGCCAGCGAGATGGCTCAGTGGTCTAAAGTGCCTGCGGAGGAAACTTAAGGCAAGCGCTGCGACTGCTCCTGGATCCCTGGCACCACATGCTGTGCATCCCCACCCCAGGGTGGGCTGAGCCAGCCATAACACAAACAAATAAATGAAGCTTAAGAGAAATAAAAAAAAAAAAAATCTTAAAAAAAAAGAAAGTAGTGTAAGGGTCCCAGTTAAAATAGCTATGTCTAAATTTTAGTAAGTATGAGCTGGGCATGGTGGTGCATGCCTATAATCCCAGCACTTGGGAGGCTGAGAGAGTTTGAGACCAGCATGAGCTACAAAAGTGAGTTCAAGGCCAGCCTGAACTGCATAGCGAAACCCTGTCTCAAAAAGACAGACAAATAGTAATAAATAACATTTCCCCTAATGAACTGATAATAAAAATCTGTTTGGCTAAAATTCATATTTAACTAGATTTTGACTTGTGACAACCCTTCCCTGGTGAGACTTGACTCAGAGCACCTTGTTTCTATTTCCATGGAAGTTCCCTCAACTTTGTACAACAGATCTCTCCAAGTGTATTCTGTGTGTATCAGAGTACAGAATGAAGAGAGCCTCATCATTATGGTAACTACAAATGCCAAAATTATAAGCACTGCCCTACTTTGTTGAAAAGCTATACGTTGGGTGCATGCAAACAAAAAAAAAGGCATTTTGTGCTTACAACACAGAAAACTATTTGATTTTCTAAAAAGAAATTAAAGGAATAACAGATTTCCTACTCTCAAAAGACTGTACTTGTGGAAGGCCAGCGAGCTAGCTCAGCGGTCTAGTGTCTGCTTAGGCAAGCACAGGGACTGCGGTTCAATCTTTGGTGCCACTAAAAAAAGGCCATGTACTTGTGTAAATTCCTCCTTAGTATGAACTCCATTTAGACTGAGTCAGCCCTCACTAATGACAGCTGTCACACAGTGGGCTCTTCCTGTGGTGGGATGGTCACTTTCAGGTGCACAGAGCCATGCTGGGAGAGGGGAAAAATACCTGAGCAGCTCAAGAATATTTAAGACGGGAGACTACACTTCTCACATGGAATTTTATTTTATTTTATTT
The DNA here is from genome assembly GCA_004027025.1 of Myocastor coypus. Classification (NCBI taxonomy): domain Eukaryota; kingdom Metazoa; phylum Chordata; class Mammalia; order Rodentia; family Myocastoridae; genus Myocastor; species Myocastor coypus. The sequence goes on from PVJA010053237.1 coordinate 3,951, forward strand.
TAAAAAATTTATTTTTTTAAATTTTATTTATTTATTTTTTTTCTTGTTTCAGAACCTTTGTTTGTTTATTCACTCATTTTTATGGCCGGCTCAGCCCGCCCCGAGGGCAGGGCTGGCGCAGCTTGTGGTGCCGGGGATCAAACCGCGGTCCCTCAAGTCGCCCAGGCTTTCCCAAGCAGGCGCTTTAGACCACTGAGCCATCCCGCCGGGCCCTCACATGGAATTTTAACATTATCACTTTGTAAAAAGAACATTAAAGACTCTCAAATGTCCTGCTTACAACATAAGGATGATCAAAAAAAAATTTTTTTTAATGTATTTAGGACAGGTGCATGCGCGGTGTGCGGGCGGGAAGATGGCGGCCGGGTTCAAGACAGTGGAACCTCTGGAGTACTACAGGAGATTTCTGAAAGAGAACTGCCGTCCTGATGGAAGAGAACTGGGTGAATTCCGAACCACAACTGTCAACATAGGTTCAGTTAGTACAGCAGATGGTTCTGCTTTAGTGAAACTGGGAGATACTACAGTAATTTGTGGAGTTAAAGCGGAGTTTGCAGTACCACGAACAGATGCCCCTGGTAAAGGGTATATTGTTCCTAATGTGGATCTGCCACCGCTGTGTTCATCAAGATTTCGCTCTGGGCCTCCTGGAGAGGAGGCCCAGGTGGCGAGTCGGTTCATCGCAGATGTCATTGAAAATTCACAGATAATGTATTTAGGACAGGATCTAAAGATTGGACTGGTGCGTGCCACCATGCCCAGTCTCAATCACTGTCTCAGCTTGCCCTGGGGGTGGGGCTGGCACAGCATCCAGGGATTGAATGCTAGCTGCTGCACTCTGCCTAAGCAGGTGCTTTCATCTGCTGAGCTGTCTGGCTGATCTAAGAATGATCAATTTTTTTTTATCTTTTTTTTTTTTTTGCAGAACGGAGGATTGAACTTAGGACCCTGTGCTTGGCCAGGCAAGGGCTTATTCCACTGAGTTATTTCCCCAGCCTCAAGAATGATCAATTTTTAAAAGGCATAAATAATAGCAATTGAGAGTAACTTTTTATTGAATTTCGTATTATTTTTAGTGAAATTATGTATCATTTCTAATGTTTTTTAACCATTATTTTGTATTTTCTTTACAAAAATAAAAGGTCAAGCTTTCTGTCTTTTTTGCGGGGGGCTTTCTATGTCTTAAAATTTTTTTTTCTCATTTGAATGAAAGTTTCTGACCAGCATACTGTGTGTTAGACCAGGCGTTTCCTAGGTCTCAGCTATCATTTTTTTTTTTTTTTTTAAGGAGTCATATTGCTTTACTCAGCTACTCCTCAATAGGAGTGCTAAAGAATTAAATCTTAAGGGCAGAAACATCCACTCACAAGGAACTGACGGGTGAGCTGTGAGATGGAGCTGCAGAGGAAAGATCCCTGGGCATAAAGAGGGTGGATTTGCGTAGTGGTGAGTGAAAGCCTCCAGGCAAAGTGGCTCCTCAGACAGCTCTGGACAGCTCCCAACAGGCAGGGAAGAGAGCAGGGGACAGAAGAGAGGAGGCAGAGCGGGGCAGGTACAAGTCCGGGGGCGCCTGCTCACCTGATCCTACACTTACCAGGAAAACAGCAAACATGTCATTTGCTTTTGTTGTTCCCGGGTCTTAGCTACTGCCTCCCTCACAGAAAATAATAAATGACTGATGAATTAAGTGTGGTTAATAGATTTTGTGCCATCGAATATATGTATTTTGTGTATGTGTGTGTGACCAGGTATTGAACTCAGGCCCTCTACTGAGCTTTTTCCCTGGTGCCAGCATACAGTTTTGAATATCTTCACAAAGTGAATGTCAAATTACAAGGCATTAATAAAAGCACTGGCAAGATGGCTCAGTGGTCTAAAGTGCCTGCCTAGGAAAGCTTGGGCAGCTTCAGGGACCGTGGTTCGATCCCCAGCACCACATGCTGCGCCAGCCCTGCCCTCAGGGCAGGCTGAGCCGGCCATAAAAATAAATAAACAAACAAACAAAAGTTCTGAAACAAGAAAAAATAAAAATAAAATAATTCTTTAAAAAAATAAATAAAAGCACAAAGCAAATGAGTAGTTAATTCCTAATAGATTTTGTGTAAATCAAAGCATTTTCAGACATAGTAGGCAGTGATCTTTTACTTATTTATTTCTTATATATTTGTACTATGTATTTGGTACAGGGTCTCACCGCAGCTTGGACTTCTAGTTAATTCTCCAGTTTTCAGGCTCTTCGGTGCTGGGATTATAGGCCTGTGCCACCACGCCTTCTCAGTAGCTGGTTCATGCACCGGAGGATGGGGCCGATGGGGCCTGTGGTGCTGGGGATTGAATCCCAGTCCCTGTGCATGTTTAAGCAGGTGCTTAGTCCACTGAGGTATGTTGCCCAACCCTTATGTTTTTTTGTTTTCTAAATCTTCTATTTATGCCGGGCGTGGTGGCTCACGCCTGTAATCCCAGCACTTGGGAGGCTGAGGCAGGAGGATCGCTGCAAGTTCGAGACCAGCCTGGGCTACAAAAGTGAGCTCAAAGCCAGCCTGAACTGCACAGTGAGACCCTGTCTCAAAAAGCAAAAAATAAATAAATAAATAAATAAATAAATCTTCTATTTATTTATTTGGCACCAGGTCTCACTATACAGCTGAGACTCAGTGGATCTACTATCTCAGCCTCCCTAGTGCTGGAATTACAGGTTTGTACCACAACACCTGGTTTTGGTGGGCAGCTTGGTGTGGTACCAGGGATTGAACCCAAGTCCTTCCGCTTGCCTTCAAGGTGCTTAGACTGCTGAGCTATCTCTCTGGCCCTAAACTTTTTTCTTTTCAAGACAGCATTTTTCTATATAGTTCAGGCTGGCTTTGAACTCATTTTTTTTTTTTTTTTTTTTTAGAATTTTTTATTTTATTTATTATTTTTTTATTCTTGTTTCAGAACCTTTGTTTATTCATTCATTTTTATGGCTGGCTCAGCCCGCCCCGAGGGCAGGGCTGGAGCAGCACGTGGTGCCGAGGATCGAACTGCAGTCCCTGAAGCCGCCCAGGCCCCCCCCAAGCAGGCGCTTAGACCACTGAGCCATCCTGCCGGGGCCCGAACTCACTTTTTATTTTTTATTTTATTTTATTTTTTTTTGAACTCACTTTTTAACCCAGGCTGGTCTCAAGTCTCTCAAGTTTTGGGATTACAGGTGTGCCTTACCATTCCAAGTTTAGATAGTGCTCTTTTAAAATTGGCCAAGTACAACTTTCTTTTATACCCGTCTTTCTTTCTTTCTTTCTTTCTTTCTTTTTTTGTTGTCTTTTTGAGACAGGGTCTTGTTGTGCAGTTCAGGGTGACCTTGAGCTCACATCTGTAGCCCAGGCTGGTCTCAAACTCGCAGCAATCCTCCTGCCTCAGCCTCCCAAGTGCTGGGATTACAGGTGTGCGCCACCACGCCCGGCTTATACCCGTCTTTTTTAAGGATAGGAAAACTAAAACTAGAGAGCTACCAAGCCCTTAAAGATGATTTTTGGTGGCTGGGCATACATACAGCTCAGTGGCACAGCTGTCTGGCAAACATGAGGTCATGAGTTCTACTCCCAGTACCAAAAAAAAGAAAAAAAAAAGCATGATTTTTAGAACTAATACTTTTAATTTTAGTATTGTCTTTATACTTTTACTTTCCTAGTCACTTGCAAGTAATTTCAAAAGTTTAGGGAAACTGAAAATATGCTCAATATTTGAACTGTAATGTCTAGGCAATATTCACCTAATTTCACAATCTTTCCAGCCCCTAAATAAGATGATTTAAGCAACGTTTATACACTTCCTCAATGAATATGCAATTTTACTCTCTGTAGCAACATTCTAATACTTCACTACCAAATGTTTATCAATTATGAGTCAGCACTCAAATTGAGAACTTAGTTATGTTTGATTTGTTAATCTGCTATTGAAGGAAAGCATTAAGATAACTGACATATAAATTTAAGACGGCTAGTTTCAACTAGGTTTAAAAGATACTTTTGTCGTTTTTTTAATTAAATTGTAGAAATATTTACTGTAAAGACTAAAGAATAAAGCCGGGCGTGGTGGTGCATGCCTGTAATCCCAGCACTCGGGAGGCTGAGGCAGGAGGATCGGTGCGAGTTCGAGACCAGCCTGGGCTACGAAAGTGAGCTCAAGGCCAGCCTGAACTGCGTGGTGAGACCCTGTCTCAAAAAGACCAAAAAAAAAAAAAAAAAAGACTAAAGAATATACTAGAATGCTTTCTTTGGTGAAATCTGATTTTCCAGTTAGAAGTTACTGACATTTGGGAAAAAGCAATCACTTCAATGAAAACTGAAAATATAAAGCCTATGTTTAAAACATGGCCTTTATTAATACTGACCACTGAGCTCCATTTTTTAAGTTTTACATTGAAATACTTCTGCTTTGCAAAGAAAAGACAGAAAAGTGCATTTTACAAGGGTACTTTTTTGTTTTTAATTCTCTGAGAAGATGGAAGGAATCCGAATCACAAATTCACAATATGGTAAGTGAAAGGAAGAAACAATGGTATTGGTAAGCTATGTGCCATCGCTAGGGTTAGCTCTGACTTTGTTCTTGTAAATCAGATCCTGATATACAATCTAGAGCATCTAGATTAGTACTCTACAGCATATGAAACACAGAAAAGGAGGTTCAAAAACCTTCTCGATGTATAAACATGAATTTAAAAATTGCTCTTAAAAAATCACCTTTTTACAGAATGTATATGCAAAACTGCTTTAAATACATGATTTGGGAAGAACTACTTACAAGCTGTATCAGTCTGTGGGACAGACAAAGCATACAGAACTGCTCTACTCAGTTGCTGCATCTCAACTTTGGGAGATAGCAATTTATTCGGCAGTATAGCAAACATAAACACTGTGAGAAAGCACTGGAAGGGCAACCAAACTCTGATCCTCAAGAAGTTTAAGTACTAGGACTGCCAAAGTTTCTAAGAAGGACTCACTTTAATGATCCAGTTCTGCTCTGCTTGAAGGACAGACGGACTCCCTTGCCCAGCTGGCATGGCTGAACACACCTGCCTGGAAAACGGACAGCTGACAGCTAGTGTCATCCAAAGAGTGAATTAACCCTAGAATTGTCTTTTTTTTTCCATTTTATTAATATTTTTAAAAATACATAAAAATACAACATCCAATGTCTGAATAAATATATTTAACAAGTTGCAAGATAATACCTTATTTTACACAAAAATTTCCGCTTTAGAAATCTTGTTAAATAACTTCATTGTTGTTATATATTTCATTTTTGTCTTTTTGTAACAAAATAAAAACTCTGAAATTACATAGAAAAAAGACAAAATATTTTTGTCAAGGGATAAGATAGTCCACTGAAAACTTATTCACAATTCCACTGTACACATTAATAAACATTAAAATATTTGCATAATTATGTGCTCAAAAGTCCTATAAAAAGTGGAAGACTTATTACAACTGTAGTTTTCAGTCAACTACACCTCCTTTCACAATTTATTTTGTCCCATTTACATCTTTAAACTGGGGCACACTGCTGAACATATACTTTGGCAGTTCTAAATAGCAAGTGCTTCCACTAAAAAAAAAAATTCAACAATAAAAAACACAAAACATCATAAACCCCTGACTCACCAAGTGTCCAAACACACCTTAGTCAAAGTGCAGCAGTAACTACTCAGCTGGATAACATTTTGCTGTTGTCATGTGCACTTGCTTACCTCTGATTTCACTCACTCCTGACCACTTTATCATACAAATTCAAATTTGCTAAGTGCCCTTTTCTCTGTATCACAAAAAAGGAAAAAGAAAAAAAAAAAAAAAAAAAAAAAAAAAAAAAAAAAAAAAAAAAAATAGAAGGAAACAAAGAGGGAAACTTCGGACAAATATGGCAGGCTGCCTAACCTTCAACTGCTCATCGGTGTGGTTTTGCAACAAGGAAAAAGAAGAGGAGAGAACAGATGCGGCCCAGTCCGAGGAGGCGTACAGGAGCGACCTAGCGATGGGAAACCGGCTGACTGCTTTCTGGGGCTGTCCGCTGGGATTCGGGAAGTCAGGTCCATGGCAGCACATTGCTGGAAGGCGAGAGCAAATGCTCATCACCTGCATTCCACGGCAAGGACATTCTGGGGGGGCGAGGATGAGGATGGACTCATTCCCGTGTCTGAGGAGGCCGATGACATGGAAGCTCCCACGTGAGACACTGCAGAATCAAGGGAGCTGTGTTAGACTTAACAATACAAACATAGGGCTGGGGAGATAGCTTAGTAGGATAAAAAACCCCACAAACATAGCTCACGACAAAGGAGATTCTTCACAATTATTCACCTCAACCACAGACAGCCAAGTATTCCCTCTGCCTTAGGGGAGTGCAATCAGCCTTCCATCTATTAAGTAACTCAAGAGTTTGAAGAAGACACTCAGTGCCAGCCAAATAGCTCAGCAGATTAAAGCACCTGCAAGCAGGCACAGGGACTGGAGTGCCGGGGGTTTGATCCTCCGGGGCACGCTGAGCAGGCAATTGAGACTGGGCACAGTGGCGCCCACCTCTAATCCAGCTCTTGGGAGGCTGTAAACAGGCGGATCACTATGAGTCCAACTGAGTAGTGAGATCCTGAACACCTCTTCCCTAAAAATAAAATAAAATTAAAAAACAAAAATAAAAAATGCTCAGGGCTTGGGACTGTGGCCTCAAGGCAGAACATGGGTTCAATCAAGAGCCAACTGATGGGCACTTGACAAAATGTAGATTAATGAAGGACAAATGCCTAAACCCCTACTTAAAATATCCCAGAAAGCACTTGACTTGGTCCTAGTAGAATATAAGTTGAACCTGAAATGAATTCTCATTTGAGTAGGGAAAGTTTGCTTTATCTTAGGATTATAACACTAGGAGAATTCACCCAACCCAGAGAATTTCCGGTAATTGTCAGATGTCAAAACCATCAGGCTGGAAGTGTGAGTGCGTGATTCGGAAAAATAATGCTCAAATGCCTTTACCACTGTGCTGAAAGAGGACATTGCATGAGTTAAAGTGACTACCTGCATACCAGACACTGCTTCTTTCCTTTTATCTTCTTGTTGGCTTTTGGTATTTTCATTGAAAAACTCTATACCTGCCAATGTTTGCACAACTGTTGTTTGACTAAGTTTCAACTAAGTTTCAATTTTTTTTTTAAGAATTTTAAAAAATTTTTATTTATTTATTTATTTGTCTCAGAACTTTTGTTTGTTTGTTTATTTATTTTCATGGCCAGCTCAGCCCACCCTGAGGGCAGGGCTGGTGCAGCATGTGGTGCTGGGGATCAAACCGCGGTCCCTGCAGCCGCCCAAGCTTTCCTAAGCAGGCGCTTTAGACCACTGAGCCATCCTGCTGGGCCCCTAAGTTTCAAATTTTTCAAATTTCAAACTCAGCTTACACTTGCCAGATAGGCACTGACTGAGCCGCTAAGCTGTATCTCCCACCGCCTTTTAATTTTACTTACTGATATTTATTTATTTGTATTTAGTACAGGGTGTACAAGGCCTCACTATGTAGATTGGACTTGGAATGATCTTCCTGTTTTACAGCCTCCCCAAGTGCTGGGATTACAGGTACATGCCACCATGCCCGATCTCAATCACCATCTCAGCATGCTCCAGGGGTAGGGACACCATAGTCAACAGCAGGGCCAGGGATTGAACCCTGGGCCCCTGCATCTGCCTAAGCAGGTGCTTCAATCCACTGAGCCATTGGGCTGGCCCTATTGATACTGATTGATTCACGTATATTTCTGTATACACTTCTCCTAGCAGTAGGACAAGTGCCTCATTATAACCAATTCTTCCCTGTGTGCTAGAAATTACAGTGTCTCAACCTAGCACTACAAAAAACAAACATGAAAACAAAAGAGTGACAGGTTCTCTGAAGGAATTCCAATTTATTTATTTGCTCTTTTTTAAAATTTTATTTCTTGAGCCAGACATGGTGGCTCACGCCTGTAATCCCAGCACTGGGAGGCTGAGGCAGGAGGATTGGTGCGAGTTCGAGACCAGCTTGGGCTACAAAAGTGAGCTCAAGGCCAGCCTCAACTGCATAGTGAGACCCTGTCTGAAAAAGAAAAAAAAAAAAAAAAAAA
>PVJA010053238.1:0-12065 GCA_004027025.1 Myocastor coypus
AGTAATTGTGTCTGGTCTTTTACTCTTCAGTGTTTTCTTGCTGAAAAGTATTGCTGAGGTATTGTGCAGGTATATACCCAAATATTTATAAAATATTTATATTGGCTTGAAGATCTTGTAAATCTCCATTGGGAAAAGATGTATCCAAATAAATGGAAGTCACTTAAACAAATGTAAGTCCATTTCAGTTAAATAAATTCTTTAAAGCACCAAAAAAAAAATAAAATAAAATAAATAATAAATAAATAAAAAATAAAGTGATGCAGTCTCGGCATGGGAAAAGATGGGTAGGACAGTGGAAGAAACTAAAAGGTAGGTTTGCTAAAGTAATGTGTGTTGGGCCGGCCAGAGAGCTCAGCAGACTAAAGTGCCTGCTTAGGCAGATGCAGGGACCAGCGTTTGATCCCCAGCATGCTGTGCCGGCCTCACCCCCAGGGCGCGCTGTGACAGCAACTGAGACTGGGCATGGTGGGACGTGCCTGTAATCCCAGAGAAAGACAGAAAGAAAATAATACATATTTTTAATAATTTAGTTCACAAACAAAACATTTAAAATCAAAGAGCCAGGACCAGGAAGATAGCTCAGCAGCATATATGCCTGCCTGGCAAGCATAAGGTCCTGAGGTCAATTCCCGGCACCTAAAAAAAAAAGAAAGAAAGAAAGAAAAGAAAGAAAATAGCAACATACAGTAATATTGCTTTCAGGAATAAATTAATGTTATGGTCTATATATAAAGCCATACACAAAACTAAATTTATTTATTTATTTATTTATTTATTTATTTATTTATTTATTTATTTATTTGGCAGGACTGGGGTTCAAATTCTCAACCTTGCACATGCCAGGCAGGCACCTGTGCCATGGAGCTATCTCCCCAGCCCCACACAAAACTAAGTTTAAAATGTATTAAAGACTCAATTAGGGGCTAGGGAGATAGCTCCATGGCACAAGTGCCTGCTTGGCAAGTGCAAGGTCGTGAGTTTGAACTCTGGTCCTGAGGAAAAAAAAAAAAAAAGACCCAATTACAAAGAAGTACATTTTTAAAAAATAGAAGACTTTTTTCAAATATTGAAATGCTTCAGAGAGACAAAATATCCAGAGGTTAGAAAAGATTAATATTTCAGGGCCCGGTGTGATGGCTCAGTGGTCTAAGGCCCCTGCTTGGCACAGCTTGGGCGGCTTCAGGGACCGCGGTTCAATCCCTGGCACCACATGCTGCACCAGCCCTGCCCTTGGGGGGGGGCTGAGCCAGCCATAAAAATGAGTGACTAAACAAACAAAGGTTCTGAAACAAGAATAAAAATAATAAATAAAATTTAAAAAGGAAAAGATTAATATTTCAATTAAAGCACCTGCCAGTAGGCACAGGGGCTAGAGGTTTAATCCCCAGGCCTGCCATGTTGACCCCACCCCCAGGGCACACTGAGAGGGCAATTGAGACTGGGCATGGCAGGAGTAAATTTTACATGATAAACTTTAATGGAGGGGCCAGGGAGATAGTTCCGTGGCCAAGTGCCTGCCTGTCAAATGTAGTGTCATGATTTTGAACCCTGATCCCACCAAAAAAAAAAACAAAACAAAACTAAAAAGTTAATGTGTACAGAATTATAAGATAGATAACATACTGAAAGAAAATATTCATATGAAGACTGTAACATACTGTTAATTCTATTAAGGGAATTCTTAAAATGCACAGAGCTTGTGATCCTCTTTAGAAAGGTAAATGAATTATTTGATCATGGATTTCACAAAATAATGTGCAATATTATATTAGAAAGATGCCGGTACTGTTTCACAATAGAAGACATAAATCAAGACAAAATATTTAAGTATAATATATTAAAAGAAGCCGGGCGTGGTGGTGCACGCCTGTAATCCCAGCACTTGGGAGACTGAGGCGGGAGGATCGGTAAGAGTTCGAGACCAGCCTGGGCTACAAAACTGAGCTCAAGGCCAGCCTGAACTGTACAGCGAGACCCTGTCTCAAAAAGACAAAAAACAAAAAGAAAAAAAAAAACAAAAAAATATATTAAAAGAATAATTTGTACATTATCAAGGAAAATTAAAAGAAAATAAATAGAATGTAAAAAACATTTGTAAATCAGACACCTGATAAGGATTTAATATCAAGAATACATAAAGGATTCTTCCAGCTCAACAATGAAAAGATAGGCAATTTAATTTAAATATAGGCAAGTAACTTCAATAGATGGTTTACAAAGAATATTTACAAATGGCCCACGGGCACATAAAAAGATTTTCAATGCTTCTAATTATTAGGAAATGTAAGACAGAACTGAAATAAGGTGTCTCTTTGATCCCACTAGGATAGGTACGATTAAAACACAACAAAACAGAAAACAAGCATTGGTGAGGATACAGAGAAAAGAAAACTGATGGGGTGTCCCACGGGAAAGTCCTCAAGAATGGCTCAATGCTTCCTCAGAACCTTAAGCACAGAATCACCACGTGACCTTATGACAATGTACGGACACTAAGTAATTAACCTCGACTACTTGGACAACTCACCTTCCAAAAATATCCTTCCCAGCGCTGCTCCCGGAGCTGAACAGTGCGTGCACCCCAAATACCTCTGAACAGGTGAGTGGGTAAGCACACGCAAGGAAGGATAGCTCAGAAGTAAAAAGGAACGAGGTCAGACACACACTGTGATGTGGGCGAATGCTGGAGATGTGCCAAGCAGCACATGCGGCCAGGTTTCACGTACGTGAAATTCCTGAAATAGGTAAACGCACAGCCGTGGAAAGCAGGTAGTAGTCTACAGGGGCTGGGAGGAGGGACTAGCAGCACAGCGTATAGAACTGTTGCTTAAGGGAAGGAGAATGTTTAACTGTACAGAAACGGCTGCGCCACACTGAGAATGCACAGACGACCCTCGGATTTTTCCCTCTAAAGTGGGTAATTTTACTTCATGTGAATTTTACCTCAATTAAAAAAGCAAAGGAGAGCCAGGGAGATAGCTCAGTGGCATAGTGCCTGCCTGGTAAGCACAAGGTACTGAGTTCAATTCCTGGCATCAGGGGGGAAAAACAAAGAAATAAGATACCTTGTCACCCTTAATATCTCTGTCTCTGTCTCTGTCTCTCTCTCATACACACACACACACACACACACACCCCTAAATGTTCCTCAGTTCAAGTGTAAGGAGTATGTTTCTCCCACACTATTGCCTCACATATAAATAGGCAAAGCACTCTGGAGAAAAATTCATCTGTATCTTTTAAAAGCTAAAACACAGAACTTGGGACGCATCAGATTCCGTTATAGGACTCAGTTTCGCATGTATTACAAGATAAACAAATACGTATGTACATCCACTGGTGCATTATTTATTTATTCAATAAGAGTGATTAAAAATAAATATCTAGGGGTTGGGGAGATAGCTCCGTGGCATAAGTGCCTACCTGGCAAATGCAAGGTCATGAGTTCAAACCCCGCCCCCCTCCAGATAAATAAATCAATGTCTGGCAAATGTATGTTGCTGGTTATTTGAGATCCCCTAAAGAAGAAGCTTGGGAGGCTGAGGAAGGAGGATTGGTATGAGTTTAAGACCAGCCTGAACTACCAAAGTGAGTTCAAGGCCAGCCTGAAACACATTTCAAGACCCTGTCTCAGGGGCCTGGCAGGATGGCTCAGTGGTCTAGGGCACCTGCTTGGGAAAGCTTGGGTGGCTTCAGGGACCATAGTTCCATCCCCAGCACCACATGCTGTGCCAGCCTTACCCTCAGGGCAGGCTGATCTGGCTATAAAAAAAAAAAATGAGTGAATAAACAAACAAAGGTTCTGAAACAAGAAAAAAAAAAAAAAAAAAAAAAAAAAAAAAAAAAAAAAAAAAAAAAAAAAAAAAAAAAGACCCTTTCTCAAAAGACAGAAGAACAAGAAGAACAAGAAGAAGAAGAACAAGAAGGGGAAGGGTAAGAAGAAGAGGAGGAGGAGGAACCAACTGGGCTCTGATTGTCCTTGAATATTCCTTAGATCACCCATAAATTATGTATGTATGGTTTTGTGTAAGCAACTCTGCAATAAAATGTATATATGTGTGTGTATACATATATATATTCAAATTAGTTCTAGGGAGTGATTGTATTAATATTGTATCACTCAAGTGCTACACATACTTCAAAAATCTATAGGGATTCAAACTTGCCAGCTCTGCCTGTTGATGGATAGCCAAGCACCTCAGTGTTCCTGTTAGTTCACCTGAAAAACGAGGGTAATTAATGTGTAATCGTCTCAAAGTTTTCCTGAATGGACACATGAGTCAACACAGATGAAGCCTTTAGCATTATGTCTGGTACATCGTATATATAAATGTAGACTGTCAGGCACTCACGGATGGACATCATTTGAAGGGGGAAATAATTTTCTTTTTTTCTTTTTTCAGGACCCGGTTCGAACTCACAACCTTGCACTTGCCAGGCAGGCACTTGTGCCACAGAGCTATCTCCCTGGCCACGGGAAATAATTTTCTAGAAGAAGACTTGTCAATAATGTGATGTGAGAGAAGGGCTGTAGGGCCCTTCTCGGTGAACAATAAAAATAAATCATTGACTCCAAGAAAATACTTCTGTGGGATACACCTGACCCAAGGGTGACTTCTATGCCACGAATTTGGTGACGTCCGTACCAGAGTTCCCTTACCGAGTTGAGACAGAGCATCTGCCCATAGGCATGCTTCTGGATATCTTGGGAAAATAATCCACTGTGTCTCCTGGGCTGGGGATCCCTGCTTGCATGAGGAGGCTTCCCACAGGCCTGTCACTTGCCTTCCTGTAGGACCTGGCCCATCCTCGCGTCCTCAAGGTCATTCATGACACATCCTGCTGCCAGGATTATCATTTGAAATAACACCAAAAAAATTAAATCATAAGATGCACTCTCCAGTCAGAAGACACATATAAAATTCTATTTACCTTTCTACCAAAAGAGTCAATGAATTTGTGACATTCAGGGGCTGTGCTTTGTTAGTGGAGCTTTTAGAAATCTTAAATGAGTATGAAGAGAAATAATAGAATTAGGTGGAAAGAAACTACAAAGTCACCAGGCAGTGCTAGAGCAGAATTGATTTTTTCTAAGTGAAGTGAGTGAATAATCTCATGACTCACACCAGGGAGACTCACTCCAAAGCCCACTTCTTCACCTGTGGTGTGGCATCTACCTCACCTTATTGATTGCCCAGTGTGTGCCACCAAGGCGGGGAGGACCTCTGCTTGCCTGCTGTATTTCAGCATCACGCCCTCCTTGATCAGTGCAGGTTAGATGACTGAGATTGAAGCTAATGTCTAGGGCGGGTTTTCACATCCTTATTATGGATGGGAAATAACACTGTCATTTTTTTTTAGCAGAGATAAATGCTGATCTATGCATGTTATCCCTGTATGAAAACAAGACCAGGGCCTGGGATTTAGCTCAACTGCACAGTGCCTACCTGGTAAATGCAAGGCCCTAAGTTCAACTTCTGGTACTAAAAAAGAAAAGACAAAAGACATAACAAGAAAAGAAGCCTAGCCATGCCATGCATAATGCGCCCCACCTGAGCTCCACAGCGCTCCTCAAATCTTTCACTTGGCTCTCTGTACCTGTGATTCTACTAACCTCACACTAAAAATACATGAACTTACAAAATTTTATCTGTACTGAACATGTACAGACTTCTTTCGTGTCATTCCCTACACAGCATGGCATAATAACTACAAGCATTAACACTGTATTAAGTATTACAATTAGTCTGGAGATGACTTGATAAATACAATAGAATATGTATGAGTTGTATGCAAATACCTGTCCATTTTAGATGAAGAGCTTGAGGATCTGTGGATTTTAGTATATATAGGCCAGGGCAGAAGAGGCTGGTAGAGTTAATCCTTTATAGATATCAAGGGATAAATGCAGAAAAATCTCCCATAAACTACTGTTCAGATACAAAATGTACAAATTGTGGTTGGTTTCCAATACTCCAATGTCTTCGGGTCAGTGCGTCTCTGTAGTCTAACTTACGTCCTTTTCCTCCCTTTTATTATGTTAATAAAAGCATCAGGACTTAAATTCCCAGACCAATGAATTATATACAATGCCTCACTTTTATGGGTCACTGGTAAAGGAGCCTTTAAAATTCTTCACTTATTCCTCCAATATGCTATGGGCATTTCAGCCTTAATTCTTCTATCCATTGTCTAAGATCCCAAGGTGACTACAGAACCCAGAGGCAAGAACTCCTATACTTTTTAAATAGCACTCTCATATCACTTAAGGAGTGGTTCCTGGCTCTCTGGCAAGCCCACACAGTTAGAAATCTGAAGGCTACCTGTGGGAAGGATGCAGCCTCCCCGTACAACACTTGTCTCAGTTACTTTTCTCTTGTTCCTGGGACAAAAAGCCCAACACCCAAAATGGAGAAAGGAAAGGTTATTCAGCTCACAGTTTGTGGCGGTTTCAGTCCATACTTGGCTGGCTCCATGGTGGAGTGGCACATGGCAGATGGCAGCAGGTCAGGGTGGTAGAAAGCAGCAGAAGAAGCCAGAGTGAAAAGGGAGGAGCAGCAGTAGGCAAGTCTCCCTCCCTTCTAGGGCATGCACGCTACCTGTCCCAAGGGGTGGGGGTAGTGCTCACACTCATATTCCCAGCATTGGACTATGAATCAGTCACTGTGGAGGACCACCTGACCAGCTGTCCTTGAAGGAAAAGCAACTGTCTCTATTTTGACTGAGTCTGGCCCTATGTCCCTGTATTGATATGTAAGAGCTGCTGGGACTTTTGTTTATCCCCTCAATTGGCCTTAAGCAATGTATATTGGTCTAGCTGAGGTGTTGGTGATAGTCTTTGAAGGTGGTATGTGTGTCTCCCTGGTAACCTATACCTGCTGCTCCTTCATGTGAGTTGGGTCAAGACAGGTCAAAGAGCTGATGCTCTGCACTGCCAGCTGGGAAGGAGCCGCGAGATAGAGGCTATGATTTGCTGGGACTTGAAAGATTACATCAAAGCTGAAGCACCAGACTACCCAAAACAACAGATACTATCTAAATAGCCTTATGCAGATAACTCTCTGCATATTCTCTGCAGGTGGCAGAGGTAAAAGTAGGACCCCCACCTAGCTCAGCTCACAGTATTCACTACCTCCCACAATTCTCAGTCATTCCTCCTCAAGCCATTCCTCCACTAAATAAAGCTGGGTGAGGCCTTGGATCACTCTCTTTGTTCCAGAGAACCATCTTTGTGGCTGGATGCAGAGCCCCTTGACTCCCCAGTAGTTATAAATATATTTTAGTGTCTTTACTTTTGCCATGTGTTGCATGGGAAGTGGTAGATTGGAATTACCCTGGTGAGATTCCGACGACGTAACTTTGGGATTACAAATACTGACTTCTCAGATCAAAATGAGGACCTAAAAGGGACTTCTACAAATCACAAACTCTAGAAGCTGCTCCATGACTGCATGAGGTTTTGGGGAGATATCTAGGCACAAACCATAATAGTACTCTTCTCTCATTTACAGCTTCATCATTGAGCATTCCTCCCGTTTCCTTCAGGTGATGGCTTGCTATCTCTCACAGGCCCTCAGAGGGAGTGAAAGGTAATATGACAGCTTTGCTTGAGAGGGAGTTGGGGCCTGGGAGATAGCTCCATGGTACAAGTGCCTGCCTGGCAAGAATAAAGTAGTGAGTTTGAACCCCAGTCCCACACACACACACACAAAAAAGGGAGTGGCTGGAGGAGGTACTTGGTAGGGACAGAGCTGTCAAGGTCTGCCTGGTGAGCTGCAGGCCAGTTTGATGTGGCTGTGGTCACCCTGTGAAAACTCACTATACAATACCTCTTTGCTTTTTGTCCTTTACAACAATGAAGAAGTCTTTCCCTCCTGACTGCCAGAGCAGTAGAAATATAGGACTTTTATACCCAGCCATGATAACAAACCACCCCAACCACAGTGTCAGTAGCAATGTGTGGGGAGCGGTAACAGCCCGCTCCCAATTCTCCCACCAGGGGGCTATCAGTGAAGGCACAGTGGGTAGCAGAGGACCCATCACTGGGTAGTAGGAGCTCCCATTTTGAGGGTCTGTAGAACTCAAGTGAGGAACCTGGGCCTCCCCAAGATGAGGTACTGCCTCTCTCCTTCTCTGGCAAAAATAGTGTCAGAAGAAGTCAATTGAAGTAGGATACATCGATAAGATGTAAAATTGTATAACATAATACGAAAAAGTCCAGGTTTTCATAGAAAATTACTTATTGTAATGAGAAGCAAGAGTATCTCAATTAACTGAGAAGAGGCCAATCAATAGATGCCTACCTCAGTGGCAAACTGTGGGAAGTGCTGGAAAAGATATTAAGGCAGCCATGGAGAAAATGCTTCAACAAGCTGTTCTAGGAACCCTTGAAATAAAACGGGAAGGAGGCTCCAACAAAGTTACACAAAGTCTTGTCAAAGAAATGGAAAATATAAGAAATCTGAAGGAAAATATTAGAATTGAAAAATACAATAATGAAACAAAAAGTTCAAAGCAAAGGAGACAGAGGAAATATTTGGTGAACAGCAGGGTAGAACAACAGAAGCTATGTAAACAAAATAACAAAGAAAATAGACTACAAAGCAACCAAACAAAATATCAAAGAACTGTGAGAGGAACAAAAGATGCAAAGTTCATGTCCCTGGAGTCTAAGGGGAGAAGAGAAAAGGACTGGGGTGCAGAAGTACTTGAAGAAATGCTGGTCAACGGGGCCAGGGAGATAGCTCCATGACACAAGAGTCTGCCTGCCAAGTGCAAGGTCATGAGTTCAAACCCCAGTCCTGGAAAGAAAGAAAGAAAGAAAGAAAGAAAGAAAGAAAGAAAGAAAGGTCAAAAACTTTCCATGTTTGACAAGAAATATACACCTAGAATATAAAAAGGTTCACTGAACATCAAAGATTAAATAAATAACAAGAAATTCCATACCCTCAATGTCCAAACCTCTAAATGGCAAAAGCAAACCCTTGAAAGTAGATGAAAAATCTATTTTATCTATGGTGTCAAAATCAGTGACAGTGGGGCCCCAGCAGGATGGCTCAGTGGTCTAAAGCGCCTGCTTAGGAAAGCTTGGGCAGCTGCAAGGATCGTAGTTCGATCCCTAGCACCACATGCTATGTCAGCCCTGCCCTCAGGGCAGGCTCAGCCGGCCACAAAAATAAATAAACAAACAAACAAAAGTTCTGAAACAAGAAATAAAATAAAATAAAATAAAACCAAAATCAGTGACAGTGGATCTTATCAGAAACCATAAAAGCTATAAGGAAATACATAATTTTCAAATGCTAAAGGCAAAAAGGGGACGCTGATAAGATAGCTCAGTGGTCTAAAGCACCTGCTTAGGCAACCGTAACCACCATGGTTCAGGGACCATAGTTTAATTCCCAGCACCACATGCTGTGCCAGCCCCACCCCCCAGGGCAGGCTGAGATGGCCATAACATAAATAAATAAAATAAACTGTTAACCCGAAATTCCCAACTCTGACTCCGAAATGAAGAAGAAAGCAAGACATTTTCAGATTAAAAAGAAGACCAAGCCAAACAAATCCCCTTAAGAGAACTTGCTATCATCAGATTTATCATAAGAGAAGGACTAAAGGTAATTTCCTAAACAGGAAGGAAAAGTAAGAGAAGGAATCATGAAATATCAGGAAGAAAGAAAGAATACAATGGGCAAATACCGTAGACTTCCTTCTAATTTATCTAAAAATATGAATTATGTTTATGTTTGATAGTTGAGACAAAAATTAATAACAGTATCTGATGTGATTCTAAATGTCTACAAAGTATTTCAAGCAATTACAGTAAATCCCGAAAGAACAGAGGATAGAACATGTACAACTAAATTTTTATAAATTATGGGACTTACTACATATTATAAGTGGGGAAGAGTAAAAATAATAAAGTTCTTACACTTCACTTGAATTACTAGAATAATGACATTAATAGACTGTGATGATATATTTGATTGTTATAAGATGTATGTATTTGATACCTACAGAAATCATTCAAAAATTACACAGACAGGGGTTGGGGAGATAGTTCAGGGGCGTAAGTGCCTGCCTGGCAAGTGCAAGGTCCTGAGTTTGATTCCTGGTTCCACAAAAAAAAAAAAAAAAAAAAAAAAGTTACACAGACATATTCAAAACACTACAGTTTAGTTATTATGGAATCATAAAAAGTGTTCAAGTAGCACACAAGTAAGCAGAATAAAATCCCTAGAGAAATTAAAAACAGAGATAGCAGTAAACTATAAATAAAACAGTAATTTCAAGTCCTAAGACATTAACACTGTTTTTTTTCTTATTTCAGAACTTTTGTTTGTTTGTTTATTTATTTTTATGGCCAGCTCAGGGCTGGTGCAGCACGTGGTGCCAGGGATCAAACTGCAGTCCGTGCAGCTGACTAAGCTTTCCTAAGCAGGCGCTTTAGACCACTGAGCCATCCTGCCGGGCCCCGAAAGCCAACCATTTTCTGTCCATAAGAAATTCATCCCAAGTAGGAAACAAAAGGGCAGAAAAATGCATAATGTAAACATCAATCAAAAGGGAAAAGGAGGGCTATGCTAATGTCAAAAAGATTTCAGAGAAATAAAAAAAAAAATACTAGAGTAAGAAACAGTTATTGCAAAATGATAAAAGGATCAATTTGGCAAAAAGATGAAGCCATCCCTCAGTGTGCATATAGTCCAAAAACCCAGGATACGAACTTGTGAAGGAAAAACTGATAGAACTTAAGCATATGGTAGAAAAATCTAAAATTATAGTTGGCATTTTAACAGCCCCCTCTTTTTTTTTAAAGATTTTTTTCATAAACATCATTTATTTGTTTTGTGTTATGGCCAGCTCAGCCCACCCTGGGGTCAGGGTGCACAGCATGTGGTGCCAGGGATCGAGGAGCGGTCGCAGCACTTGCCTTAATTTTTCTCCACCGGCACTATAGACCACTGAGCCATCTCGATAGCCCAACAGCTCCCTCTTGATGATTGATCAATGACTATAAAGAAAACCATCAAGGATACTAAAGAATTGAACATTATAATCAAATGACAGGCCATAATCAACAGGTACAGAATATAGTACCTGAGAACAGCAAAAGAAATACTCCAGTAATACTGTGGGTCCCCAAAACTGCTGTTTACAAATAATTCAGTTTAATGGAAGTAGTCAGCAATATTTTGCTTCTATTATGAACTCCATTCTGGATAAAGACCATGACCATACCATGGCCATCTCCCCTAGAGTTGTGTAACAGATTAAGTTCATGAAGTGCTCATAAAGTATGCATTAGAGTAGACCACATCCTGGACGGTTAAACAAACATCAATGTTTTAAAAGACTTAAATTACACCCAGTGTGTTTTCTTACTGTAATGAAATCAAACAAAGAATCAGTAAGAAAAATAAACAAAGACCTCTCCAAGTACTTGTATTCTAGGCAACCTACTTCTAAATAATCAGTGAGTGAAAGAAGGAACTTCAAGAAAATTCAAAATACAATAAGCTGAATGAAAATCAACTGAATGAAATGAAAATGCAACCAGTTATAATTTGAAGCAAACAATACTGCTGTGAGGGAAATTTATAACATTAATTACATATAACAGAAGGGCAGAAAAGTTTGAATCACCAATCTGTGCTTCTTGGGACCCAGCAGGATGGCTCAGTGGTCTAAAGCACCTGCTTTGGAAAGCTTAGGCGGCTTCAGGGACCACGGTACAATGGTGTGCCACATGCTGTGCCAGTCCTGGTCTCAGGGCAGGCTGAGCCGGCCATAAAAATAAATAAACAAACAAAAGTTCTGAAACAAGAAAAAAAAATGTATTTTAAAAAAACCAATCTAGCTGTTCCAGCCCAGCCCAAACCCCACCGCTGGGAGCTGAGCCTGCGCACCCGCCGCGGGTAAGCCCCTGCGCCCCTCTGCCCTGCCTCTGCGTTCCCGCGACTAACTTCCTGTTCCAGCCCAGCCCAAACCCCACCGCTGGGAGCTGAGCCCAAGCGCCGGCTGGGTCAGGATCCCTGGCCTGCCTTCCCTTTCCCCGACCC
>PVJA010053239.1:0-12056 GCA_004027025.1 Myocastor coypus
TTTTTTGGTGGGACCAGGGTTCAAACTCACGACCTTGCACTTGCCCAGCAGGCACTTGTGCCTCGGAGCTATCTCCCCAACCCCTGGGGGTTAGTTTTATATCCTGCAATACAAAGCATACTAAATGGCAATTTAGGAATCTTGTATGATACTAATACACTAGCGACGCTGCTCTAAATGGCAACTTGGAATTGCAGTCATGCATTCCTTACGTCTTCGATACTTTAAATGATTTCTGCTCCCATGTTTTTATTAAAATTGTTTCCTAAAATAAAACTATTTCCTAATTGTTGCCCTGTCAGAGTTCTGTGCACTCTGTAACATCTTCGGTAATTGCAGTCCGGCTTGCCTCATTCTGTTAATGTGCTATGAAAGATAAAAAATTTGAGTAAGTAATGCATGTGATAGAAAATTGCGCACTGAAGTAATACTTGGTCAGCATTTGAAGATACTGGTATTTAATCCTCTTACAGAAATTTTGCCTATAAATTTGAAGCTGGAAAGTCACTTGAGTAACTAAAAAACAATACATGGCTGGTTTTGGTATGTGTGTTAAGAATTGTGTACAAAGTGAATCATGTGTACTAATCCTCAACAAAACCAATAAAATCTCAAATACTGAAGGCAAAAGAAATAAATAAATGTTGGTCTTCTGTCTGAAGAGTAGCTAGCAAAATCTGTCCCATTCCATAGGTTGTCTCTTCACTCTAACTGAATTTTTTGCTATAGAGAACTGTGTCAGTCTGATATAGTGCAATTTGTTGATCCTTTCCTATACCTGTCTTAAAATGTTTTGTCTGTTTTAAATTCCAGTAGATTTAATGTTTGTATTTTAATGTTTAGATCTATGATCTATTTTTATTTTAAATTGCATTATGCTTAGAAATGTGTGTCCAGTTTGAATTGTCTCCAAACAGATAAGCGGTTTGTGATCACCGCTTGTTGAATAGGCTAGCTTTCCCCCAAAGTATTTCTGCACTTGTCTCATCACACCTTCTCTGGTGAAGCCTGTGTGAGACACTCAACATCGTTTCATTTTATGATGTTGTATTTAACTTTCTTTTTCAGCATACTGTTGTTTAATTTACCGAGGTATTTCTTTCCTTGGCTAAGTTAAAGCTGTGTGTGTGTGTGTGTGTGTGTGTGTGTGTTTCTGAGACAGGGTTTCCCTATGCAGTTCAAGCTGGATTTGAACTCACTTTGTAGCCCAGGATTGCCTTGAACATGCAGCAATTCTCCTGCCTCGCCTTTTGGAGTGCTGGGATTACAGGTAGGCACCACCATGCCCAGATAAGCTAAAGCCTTTGCACCACCCTATTTATATTCACCTTCACTTCAAATATGGCTGTTCCACATTTCTTATGTAGAAGCATTGATTTCAGGAGGAGCCTGCATACACCTCTGAGCCTTGTTCTGACCCCTCCCCCTGTCCTCTGAGCATCATATGAGCACAGATGACCTCTTCACACACTTCTGTGACCATTACAGGGTCAATTCAGAATTTTTGAGCTCACACACCCAACAATCTCACCTTTGTCACCAGTTTGTCATCATGGAGCATGCAATTACTAGGTCTTCACAGCCTGAGCTTCCAGCTGCTTAAAATTCTCAGATTTTGTAGCTGGCCAGCTCATTCTCCACTATCATCTCATGTGTCCATAGTCCATACACTTTCAGTGATACTGCGACTCTAGATGCTCTGAAGTGTGCATATTCTACGAATTTTGATTTTCAGAGGAGGTCAGTCTTAAACCATAAATATGCCTAAATTATTCCTAAATGTGGCAAGTTCTTCAGTGGCTTTCTTTTCCACTACTACCCTGCCATGCCACAGTCACTCAGAGTGTATCTCACACTGTATTTCTTAATCACTTTTCATTACTGAGACAGAATGTCTGACACCTGCAACATTAAGGAGGATAGGTTTAATTTTGCTTCGTTACAGTAACAATTTGATTCTAAGGCAGCAGTGACACACTGGATGGGCAAAGAAAAATGGCTTACATCATTTAGCCAGAAAGCAGAGAAGTTTGGTACTATTATAAACAAGTGCATAAGAGACCACTAGGGACCACACAAGCAGACTTAGGTAAAGGTTTGTGTAACATTTATTATACCTGGGTGTAGGCAAACTGAGAATAAAAAAGCTATAAGCCCTGGCCAAATAAAGACTGGGATTTTTATAGGGCCTGGGAAGAGGGAGATCATAAGAGGGGATCATATGAGAGTTTCATGTGAGGGATTTTGAGTAAATATCTGCGGTCAAAGTATTCAGAATATCTGGTCTAGATGTGTAGATGATTTCATGTTCTCTGGTGTTGATGAGGTAGGTCTTGGGCTCTGTCTTATCTCTTCTGTATGACATCGTGTCCTGTTTACCTGAGAACAACATGATCCATTTGAGAATTTTTGCCATTTTCCAGGGACAGCCTGTTTGTGTCTGTGGTTTACTGAAAATTTTAATGTTTACTTGGAGAGTCGTATTTGAATCAAGGCTGAAATTCTCACATTTGGATTATTATAAACAAAAAGCAAAGGAGAGGTGGGCATTGTTTCACATGACTAATTCATGCGTGACACATGGGCTTAGTTGGCAACTTAGTGAGAAGAAAACATTGGGGAATTATCCTGGATCAAGGGGAGAAAAAAAATATCTGCTAATTAGGGATTGCATAGACATGGTTCTGTAAGAACCATGACCCAAGTCTGACAAGACAAGGCCTGAAAAAATAATCAGGGATGGACAAGAAGAAAACTGAGCTGGGAAATTGGAGATTGTCAAGTGGGTTTAGGACACAGTCATTTGAATTTTGTACCTCAAAAGGACTAAAGATGGGCATAAGGTCAAAGGCAGAATCAAATTCATGGCCCATGTGAATAGTTTCTGAAGGAATTTCCAGAAATAATATATATAACTTTAAGAGACAGAGAGAGAAGAGAGATGTGATGAGGAAATGAGACTCTGAAGATTATGAAAGGAGTAAAGCATGAGTGGTACATATCTGGTAAATTTCAGAGCTTCCAGAAGCATTAGCTTCATAGTGGGAGACACTCATAAGCAGGGTGGCCAAGCCAAGACACTTGGGTCAAGTCGTTTGCAGAGAAAGACAATATAATAGGGGGTTGGCCCTGGGGTCAGAATAGTAGCTCCACAACCCCAGTGTTCCATAGTTTATAGGCATAAATGCTGTATAAGTTGTGGCAGGGCTAGGGCAGAAGCTATCTCTAGAGCCTTTTTTATGCCCTAGATGGGGGAGTGAGAAAAATGTTCATGATTTGAAGGCTGAGCTGGGTCTCTTTTGGTGAGTTTGCTCTCTGTAAAGAGAGCAAAGCTAGGAACCAAGAGAAGAAAGAACCCCACCGCTTCAAGAAAGGGAGGAGGTTGTTATTTACTGGTGGGGATTGGATCTGAGAAATGAATTAGTTATGATTAGAGGGAAGGGTAAATGTATGACTCTCCTGTGGAGAACGATGCTCAGGTAAGTGGCAGAGAAGACATTTGGGTTCTGGAAAGAGATACATGCTAGCCCTTTGCGTCTAAGTGTTATAAAGGTAGGAGAGTATCTCTTCTGGAAAATCCACAAGCATTATGGAGAACAACATTATTCACATATTGTATGAGGTGGCAAACAGATGAATAGACAGACAGTGAATCATGGCCAACTACTGGAGTAGTTGGGGCTGTTCTGGACAGCCTGTGGCAAGATGGCCATGGTCAGCTCTTGGGACTAAAGAATGTCATGATCTGCCCGGGTTAAGGTGAAGGGAGGGTCTGAGAAGGGGTGAGGGGTATAATAAAGAAAGCATCCTTTAAGTCTAGGTCTGAGTAGTAAGTAGTAAACAGAAATGAAAGATAAATAGGTTAGGTCCCACGGGATGTATAGGAAGGACTATTTTGGTTCATAGTCCAGAGGTCTATAAGTGCTATCTGCTTTTCAGACAGGGATAATGAAAATGTTGTAAGATGATATGGTAGGGAATAAAAAAAGCTAGTGTTGAAGCAGGTAAGAGATAATTAGTTTTAGTCCCCTTGTGGCTGGATCATGACTGGGTATGGTTGCTGGTGGGATACGGGTGATCTGGCTTTAGTGTGATAGTGAGGGGCATTTTATTCACAGCTGGAGAAGTGTAAGAGGTATCCCATACCCAAAGCTTTAAATCCTGGGAGATGAGGACTTTAAAGGAGGCCAGGGAAGGGTGCACTGAGAAAAGCAAAATGAGCACCAGGAATAGTCAGAATGTAAGACTGCTTTCTTAGGATGTCTATTCCAGGGATAGGAATGTGGTAGGAAGAAGCACTTTGAGCAACTTCTGGGATGGAGAGCAAGCTCACCTCATTTGTAATTGATCCTGGAGCCACACACTTCACTTTGCCTTCTGTTTAAGGACCAGTTTCTTTGACTAATTATTATTGTGGATATTGATTGCAAAATCACCAGATCCTTTAAAACTCCTCCAATTTGGCGCCAAAGTTTAGCATCTGAGATGGTCCAAGGGGCATGCAGAGTCTCTGTAAAGCATCAGTCTTCGGATGCCAATCCAAGAGGGTCTGGAAAAGAGCTGGCTGAAGAGTTCTGAGAGTAAGTTCCAGGGGTGCATGCCAGCCTAGGGTAGACCAACTTCCAGTGAGGCCCCCAAAGTTGGGACATGACTTTAAAGAAATCCCAGGCTGTGGCCATTACTTATCCCAATAACCAAGCTTGCGGCATTTGAAGCATGACCCCAGTGGTGTGACCCTAGGCTGGGACTTCTTGGAGGCAACTTTGATGGCTCGAACCTTAGTCTACCTATGTGTTTCTTATGGTGGAGGCAAAGAGCTGAAAGTCAGAAATGTGCTGTTTTGGGGCACCTTAGAACTGATTACTGAAGCATGAAGCATAGGTTTATTAAGTTTTGTTGTGGGGTTTGAGGACTGGCCTCCAGTCATTATAGTTTTCTTCCAATTTCTGGAGCAGTCTTATAAATGAAATGCATCTTTAACCTCAGTTGAGCTTCTATGGCCTGTAGGTCTAAGGGCAGCGGTTATGTGGGCTATAAATTGAGATGGATTTTCTTTTTTTTTTTTTTTGTCCTTTCTTTAAACTGGTCATAGTTCACTACTCTGAATGCCACCTTGAGAAACTTTTCCACTAAGCAAGTAACCATACAGTTATGGTTCATTTGAGCAGGGGATTGTCCATGCTCATCCAGTAGGACAAAATCCCTCTGTGGGTTGATTCAAGGTACAGCCACACTGTTTTTCTGAAGATTAGACTCAAGACATTTGCGGTCAATCATCTGTGTAAGCCTGGGCCAAAGATCAAACCCATCCATGATCCTCAGGCAGGAGGCTTGAAGAAAGAATAACATTTAATTCATCACAGGTGACATCATAACACTGAGTGACATACTGAAAATCTTGAATATATTTGGTAGGGTCTGTGAAAAAGGAACTGAGGTGCTCACTCATTTCAGATGGATCAGACAAGGAGAAGGGAACATGAACTCAATCATCCTTTCTACTCGCACCACCTCATCAAGTGGAAATTTTGGAGCAGGGTATGAGGATTAGGTACCACATTTTAGTCCAGACTGGGTATAAGATGGAGTTGGGCAAGAAGGAATGGTATGAGAGGAGATAAATTCAGAAGAAAAATCCTGAATAGATAAAAGAGATAGGTGTTGGATAGGTAGGGGTGTGAAGAGGACAGACAGCTGCAGCAGAAGGTTCAGAAGGGGGAGAAACAGCAGCCAGGGTAATCGGGGCCATGGAACCCTGCCCGGGGAAAGGGAGACCAGTTGAATATATCTTCAGGGAGAGATTTGCATTAGGGGTAATTAGTGGGGAATAGAAAGAAGGGAAAGGAGAAAGTTTTGAGAGGAATAACAGGAAGAGCACAGGATAGGAAAACTGCAGATTATAAAGCCTGGACTTAAGCTATATCACGTCACTTTTTCAGCCAATGACAATAAACATACAGATCTCATAGAAAGCAAGAAATTAAAAGTACCACTCTCTGGCCAATGGGCGCCATTTTCTATCTTGTTTTGTGGGCATGCCATCTTACAACAAAATACGAAGCGCTTGGGCTTTGCACTGGGAGAAAACTAGTGAGGATTAAGATTTGGCAAGAGGCAAGAGGGAAAGTGAACTAGGGAGGAATGGAAGATGGAAGGGTCCCCATTGGTTACAGAGAGAGCTGAGAGAGGGGCAAAGTCCCGTAGTGGACATCTTCAGTGGGACCTAGAGCTGTGAAGCATGCGTGAATAAGCAATGTGGATGTCCCCGCCTTTGACAAAACACCGACTGAAGCAGCCTTGTGGGGAGTGCTTTTTGAGACCAACACTATAGCTTAAAAGCATGAAAAGTGGGGCCTCTCTGATTTTATAGGGGACAGTGACAGGCAGAAAAGGTGAAAGAAAGCACGAAGGAGGGAGATTGGGAGCCTTATCCCATCTGAAACACACAGAGAGCAGAGATATGGCTGGAGCTCTAGGAGAAGCTATGGGGCAGGGCTTGAGGCCCCCTGCAGATGTCTATCACGTCCCAGGCTTTGGCACCAAGTGTAATGAACAGTGTAACAGACCACCAGACTACTAAAGCGGCCTTGGGAAAAGGCAAAGCAGCAGAAGATTTATTATATGCAGGCACAGACTGACTGCAGGAAATAAAGCCATCAACTCTGAACAAAGAAAGGCAAGAGTTTTTATAGTGCCTGGGAAGAGGGGTTACATGAGGAGATCAGGCAGAAGTTTCATGTGAAGTCTGAGCAAACATTTGTGGCCAAGGCTCTGAGAAGCTCTGGTACAGATATGTAGAGGTTATCAGATTCTCTGGTGCCAAGGAGGTCTTATGCTCATTGTTATATCTTCTTTACGATATCTTATCCTGTTTGCGAAACACAATATGACCTGTTTGTGGTTTTCTGTTGTTTGTTGAGGGTGGCGGTTTGTTAAAAATATAACATTTGCTGCAAAAGTCATACTTGAGTGAGCCTGACAGGCACCAGGGAAAAAGACAGACTCTTTCTAGTCACATCCTACCTTCTAATCATTTTTTGCAATCAGACACTTCCTAACAGTAACTCAGCTAGACACAAGCTTGATCCAGTGCTTCCCAAAATCTCCATCTCTCAACACATGTGCCACATGTGGGATAGTCTATATCTGCACGATAATGTGTCTGCAGCTTAAAATAACCATTTGTTTTTCTGATCCAAGCACTGCAGCTCTGTTATTACTGGAGCTGCTAGGATTCTCTGGGCTTAATTTGTGCTTGTAGATTAAATTTCCCTCTTTCCCTTGAGCCCTATGGTTAGCATTATTGACTGCCACATTCTTTTTTCCACAATGCCTTATATTTCACCATGAAGGTTTTCTTTCCTATTAGGTGTTTCTTGGTTCCTGAAGCTCTTTTTATCCTTGATATGTTATGGCTTCCAGGTGTTTTTCTTCCAGTATCCAGAAAGATTGTGATCTACTGCTGGCATCTACTCTGCCACTTCAGTTCTCTTAAGAGAAAATTTTCATTCTCCTAAATCATCATTTTACTATGTCTTCTGCTGTTATTATGTATTCTATACATTTAAACTTGTAAAATTGTGCTTCATATGGGAAAGAAACTGACTGGAAACAAAGGGATTTTCAAGTCTTCATTCCAACACTAACTTTATGTGTTTGGACCTTCTAAATTTTTCTCAAATATAAAACAGAGATGTGTATTTCCCTGGCTACCTCACTGACTTGGTTTCATAATCACAAAGTTCAGGCATAAAACAATGATATGATATCTATAACCCAGAATGCAAGCACAGCTTAGAAATCTATGCCTGAAAATCCAAGCAGTTAACAGAATGAAGGAACTATGAGACGTTCTCAAAAGCTCAATATAAGATATTAAAGGGGCATGTAGATGAATCATGCAGTGAAACCTATGAAATTAAGTGTTTCAGTTCCTCATTGTATAGAATAATAAAGAGGGGCTTTGAAGTGATCAAAAATCCTTCTAAGAATGCTACTATACCTCAGCACTATACTGGTCCATATCATGACATCAATATTTCATTTTTTGAAAAATGCTGAGTGGATGCTAAATATTTTCACCACAAAATAACTATATGAGATGACAAATATGTTAATTAGCTAAATTTAATTATTCCAATATATATGTACTCTTCAAAACATCATGTTGCACACAGTACATACAATCTTAGCCATAAATTTACAAAATAAAAATTTTGAGCAGAGTAACAACAAATATTTATATTTGATAAAGGAAGCAAAAGCTACAATTCATGAAGAATTAGAGCTTGGTGAACTTTATCCCCTCCAAAAAAAATAAGCTGGTAAAAAATATATATTGAATAACTGATATAGGGGAATGAATCTCTAAACCAAAAAGGTACCTGAGCCACGTTCATGTTCTCTAAAACGAAAGAATGAATTTTAAAAACAATGTAAGGTAAGAGCAGAATAAGAGAACTCAAGCATTTTGCCAGGACCTTATCTTTCCTAGGGATTTTTATAGAACAAAACTATCAAGTGAAACAAGTCTAAAGTGGGTCTTTTTTTTTTTTTTTTTTTTTTTTGTTAAGTGGGAAACATAGGAACTTGCTAGGTAGGCATTAAATAGGATAACATTATGATCAACCATTAAGATTACAATAATAATTGCTCAGGTAAAATTGATGAACTCCAGGAACAAATGGTGAAGCAAACCACACAGCAAGCAGGTATGAATACCAAGTGGGAGCTTTTCCTGTAGAGGGCAGGATTAGTGACACTTCCTGGCTGCCCCAAGGTGATAACAGAACTATTTAGACTTTCAATCCTGGGTGTTTATCTTTAAGGAGATATGCATTCGTTTGATCTTTTGTCTTGAGATTTGGCCCACAGTGGGAGAGTCTGTCTCTCACATAGTTGCAAGGTATCTGGCTTTTTATACTGGCTCCTTCCGAAGGCCTGGCCCTCCCTGACTCCCTATAATGTTTTTATCCAACTCAATTGCTTATAACACAATCATTTACTGACTCTAAACTTTAACCAGATGTGCAATGAGCTGTAGGGAATTTATTCAGGAAAAACTAGTAAATGCCTGTAAGAACAATAAAATCTTTCGTCTTTAGGCTGTTTTAGTCCCTTCCTTTCCCAACTGCCCAAATCTGCGGGGTAATACCTATGAAGAATGTTATAGTTTATGTCTAGAAGTTCCCTGAAAACCTCATTCACTTTTATGTGGGGATTTTTTTGGAGGTGACTAAATCTAATGTATGATTGATTCATAGTGCAAGTCTGGGGTTAAGGGTGCTAGGTTTAAGGGTGAGCAATTGCTGGGTCAGTCCACTGATTGGATTAGCACTGCCATAATACTGATAGAATGAATACAATGTAAGGGAAACAAAAAGGCCTCTCTTTTCCTCATCTGTCCTCTCCTCTCCTTACCTGTCCCCTTCCCTCCCCTCCCCTCCCCTCCCCTCTTCTCCTGTCCTCTTGTTCTCTTCTCCTCCTCCCTCTTCCTCTCTCTCTCTCCTCTCTCTCTCTTCTTAGCCCCTTCCCTCTTTCCTTCCCCTTCTTTCTCTTGTTTTGCAGTCTTCTGCTGCCATGAACTGGTGCTACTCTGTCGTGTAACCCTACCTTGGAGTCAGGTGATTGTGGACTGAATCTTTTACAAAGTGTGAGCTAAATAAACTTTTCAATATGGATGCTGAGCATTTTGTCTCCCCAGTGAAAGAAAAGTAAGTAAAACAAGAGCCTAGTTGCTAGCTGGAGGGACCCGATTTACAGCTTTATTTATGCCCAAAATGCCCAGTGACAATGTTGAAAAGAACAAAGACCTGTTTCAGAAAATCAAAGGACACTCTTCTGGCTACCTGAGGCTATGATAATGACTGAGAAAGCTCCATATCACACAAAAATTTGGAATGAATGTCCAGGGAATGAGACAGCTATAGAAGTTTCTGAAAGGACTAACATGTACTGAGGAAAATAAACACCAGTGTGTATTTGCTGGGCTAAGAACAAAATTAAAAAAATTCAAATAGGGCTACAGTTACCTATTCATTGAAAAAATGACAAGATTATTCAGAAGCAAAATTTTAAAGCCAAGTCAGAAACATTAACAGCCTGAACTTCAAATACAGGTCACAATCTTCAAATCTGAGCAAAGGTTTGAGGCCTGTAAGCACAATATTTTGAATACTGACCAGATGTTGTTTGACCACTAAGTAATACTGACCCAAGGATGAGCCCATGAAGCCCTCTTAGTATGTTGAGGTTCTTATTACAAAATTGTAACAGACAACGCAAATTATTTTTTAAAAAAATTTCACATAATGACAGTGAGCACTGACAGAGAATCAATTGTTCCTCAAACGTCAGGCCTTGAAGGTCCATGGAGAGAGGTTTTTATGGGGTGTGGAAGGGGGATCACAAAGAAAAGACAGAGTATTTGGCTGTCTTTCACTGGTTCATAAAATATGCATCATAGTGAACACCTTATGTACCACAGTGGCAGCCATTTCCAAGAGACAGTAATAACAGTAACTATAACAGGTACTATTACCTGAGCAACTAAGAAACTGAAGTACACTGGCTGGGAGACCATTTTCTGTTATAGTGATAGCTCTCTTAAATATTTTAATGTAATTTTCAGTTACATATTTCTGATTTGATTATTTGGTCAAAGTATTATGGTTTTAACTATTAGTTTTGAGAAACTTTAAGACAGTCACTTTTGGTGTAGAAATGAGTAAGTACAATAAGAATTATATATTATATATATTACATATATTATGTATATAATTATTGTATTCATTTAAATCCAAACAGATGAAGAACTGTTAACTTTCCCAAATGGGTAATTGGAGACTAGACCTTACGGAAGTCTGTCTGGTTATCCAGTTGAGCAGAAGTGACTGGTGATGGGTTAACTAATGGCCAAGCTGAAATACCCAGATGCACTAAATCAGTGTGGTTCTAGGTGCAGAAAGCCCACCTGAGGATTGTTGTGAACAGTATAAAAGGAGAACTGGAAGGAAGGTGGTATGCTAATGATTCTTCTCTAGAAATTTATCATGCTGGCTTCCTGATATGAACATAGCTGTTAGCATTGTCACAGGACTAGGGATCCTACCTATCACTACAGAATAATGTGTGCAGTCAAAGTTAGTAGAGGTGGATACTTAGCTTTAAATGGAAGAAACAAGTTTAAACAAATGTTTAAAGTTTACATATTTTACACATCCAGTGTCTACATTGTAATGCATATTGAATAAAAAGAATACTTATTACTGTGTATATATTAAATTTGTATAATATACATGTGTATATTCCCAGATACTGATTATGACATAAAGTTAATAATTGCTTATATATTTAATTATAGATTAATTAATGAATACAGTTTATTGTCAAACATTTAAGTGAATTCTTTTTTTGGGGGGACCAAGGTTCAAACTCACAACCTTGCACTTGACAGTGAGGCACTGTGCCACGGAGCTATCTCCCCAGCCCCCATTTAAGTGAATTCTAACATTTTTATTTTACTTATTTTTTATTTTTTATTTATTTTTTATATATATTATGGCCAGCTCAGCCTGACCTGGGGGTGACGCTGGCACAACATGTGATCCCAGAGATCAAACTACAGCCCCTGCACTTGCATAAGCTTGCCTAAGCAGCTGCTTTTCACTGCTGAGCCATCTTGCCAACCCCATAACAGTTTTATTTTATGAAAGAATAAGAGACCCAAACCGCACCGCTGAGAGCTGAGCCTGCACGCCCACTGTGGGTAAGCTCCCTGCGCCCCTCTGCCCTGCCTCTGCGTTCCCGCAACTAACTTCCTCTTCCAGCCAGAGCCAAACCATACTGCTGGGAGCTGAGCCTGCGCACCGGCTGGGTCAGGATCCTTGGCCTGCCTTCCCTTTCCCCGCCCCGCCCCTTTTTTGTTGAACCCCTCCAGCCCAAGCTCCAGCACTAAATCCATCAAATAGCCCGTTTGGCAACCGATCTGGTCCATGAGCCTACCAGGACTATTCAATCCCAAAGCTCCACCTCCACCTACAGAACACATCCACCAG